>JAAAKG020207025.1:7628-22927 GCA_010014905.2 Druon quercuslanigerum | reverse complement strand
AACGGTAAGTGATATATTTTTGTTTGTAAAGTTAATTGTTCTCTTTTTAAAAATATTATTTTATTGTTAATATTAACTCAATAATGAGCATTATTTAATATAATCTAAAACAACGAATTTGTATTTTATTATAAAAAAATGATATCTTAACATATTTTCAATTGAAAATTTTTAAAAAATGATATAAAATTGTATATTAAACAAATTTAGTTAATTTAAATGAACTTAAGACTAGTTTTGGAAAAGAACTCGAAGTGAACTTCTTGAAATAAATATTTCATCATTTTCATTGTTTATCTAACAATATTTTTTAGGGTTTATTATTTTTTTCTTTCACTTTAGGTAAAAGTTGCAACTGTTATTTAATCCTAATGCTGTAGGGCTTCTTTTATTCCTTGAAAGATTCTCTGTAAATTTCAGTGGTACGTTTTTATTAAAAAAATTTTATTTAGAGCTCATAAAATCCTTATTTTTGTGAACAATAGGTTTTCATAAATAACATTTTTTAAATAAAAACATATCAATGATATTAATAGAGAATACTTTGAAGAATACAATAAGCCCAACAGCAACAAATCAAATTTAATATGCTGTGCGTAAATAATAATTTGATCTAGTTAGTTGGAATTTTTTGGGATTTACGCCTAAAATCAGTGAGTTTTACGATTTTCGCAAAATATTTTTAATTCAAAAGATTAAAAAAGTCTTAAGAACTACCAGAAAATAATTTTTATTTAACAAAAACCTTTTTTTTAAGACTTTCGCCTTGCAATATTTGAATTATCGGCCAATTTCATAGGTGGCGCCGCCGCACGGCTTCCGTCAACTCTCATGACAAATAATTTCTACAGGCCTCCAGAAAAGAGGCATGGGGCTGCAGAACTCTGTCACTGAACCGGTGAACCTTTTCTAACTTGTAAGGGCGCTTTCATGCGATTTCAGATCAGCAGATTGCATGCAGAAAGTTCGCAAGACTGAAAGAGATAGAGAACAGAAGAGACACTTCCCTACTCTTTCACTCTTGGGGACTTTCCGCAAAGATCTTTGCAATCTGCTGATCTGCAATCGAGTGAAAGTGCCCTAAAATGCTGGTGAAGCTTGTGAAATAACCTCAGGAGTTCAGGTATGAAATTTCAACGTGACAAGAGTTTTTGAGGAATGTAAACACCACAACACAATAAAATTTTTAACTATTCGTTCCAAATTAATAACGACAATTGTAGTTTTCAAAAAAGTTAGTGCCTGTGATGATTCCTACCAAAGATATTAGACAATTTCCCGAATCCTAACCTCAATGTGATCGTGGTCATCTGTCAAAATTTATTTCGAATTTTTGATAGATCCATTTTATAATAGCTAGACAAAACGTATCCAGCAATTTTTCATACAAACTTGATCATTAACATAGAAAAATGTGCGAGAAAACTCAAGAGGAAAGAAATTTAGAGATTCGAAAAAAAATGCTGGACCTTGAAAAAGTAGAAATTGGTCCGGTGCCGGATGATTCGCCCTGGATTAAGACAATTCGAGTGAACTATCTTCAGGATAAAACTTTAAAATCTTGGGATATGATGATGTCGCACGAGGGTGTGGCTATTATAGTATTCAATACGACTAGGAAGAAGCTTATTTTTGTAAGACAACTTCGTCCAACGTTTTATGTTGCTGCCTTACCAGAGGGCGGGAGAAATGCTAGCAAGGTGGACGTAAAAAAATATCCCGCAACTCTTGGACTTACTTTGGAACTTTGTGCCGGGATGGTCGATAAGGATAAGTCTCTGGTTGAAATCGCAGTCGATGAATTGAGGGAAGAATGTGGTTACGAAGCACCTGTGTCTGCTTTTGAAAAAATCAGCACCTATAGGTAATAATTTCCATTCAATTCTTTCCTTTAAACTTTTATTTCTTTTACAAGAATTTAAACTAAATTATGGCATTAAACAATTTTTGATCGAAAACAAAATCTGGGTTATAATAAAAATGTGAATTCTCAAGTAAATTTCTCATTTAGCAAATTTAAAATACGCTAAGCTGTTCAGACATTTTTATGTAAGACGCGAAATGTGCAATAATGTTCTTCAATCTTAAGAGCCTTGTAAAAAGAATAATTATTTTTAATTCTTATATAAAGCTGGTTTTAGATTCTGAAACATTTTTTATCACACCAGCATCATCAAGTGCGTGTATATTTTTCGGTGTCAGGTAGGTAATAAATGTTAATACGAAATACAAATTTCTACTGAATTTATTTTTTTAGCCTTTATTACTTATTTACTTTTAAAATTATATAATTATAATTTTCATAAGGCTATTAAAAACACTCGAAATTTTTGTTTGAAAATTTTTCAGATATGTCGAGTCAAAATTTCTGTACAAAAGTTCATTTTCAACCAGAGATGGATCTTCAACCATAAAAAAATTCTAATCGCAAAATTCAATAGTTGATACTTAAATCCAAAAAATAATTAAATTTTAAATCATACAACAGTTTAAGTCGTCAAAAAACACGAATTTTCAACGAAATAGTTAAATCTTTAACCAAAATTCAGATAAATTTTGAGGCAAAAAGTTTTATTTTAAGTGAAAAAATATTAAATGACTATTAGAATAGAAACATAAAAAAAATTCAACAAAATAAATTTGCAACCAGAGATGAATGTTAGAAAAAGAGACTTTAGTTAAGTATTTCTTACTTAAATTGAAAAAGGATTTCAATTTCAAATCGAAAACAGATTAATTCATTTAAAAAATTAATTTTGAACAAAATAATTGAACCTTTAATAAAAAAAAATGTAGCAAAAAGTTTTTAAACGAAAAAGATGGAATTACTTCCAAAAGAGTTACATTTTCAACAACAAAAGAATTTAATTTTTATCTGAAGAGATGAATCTTTAACAAACATAAAAAGAATTTTCAGTAAAGTATTTCAAATTTTAAACAAGTAGTGTAATTTTAAAACAAAAGATGAGTTCTCAAAGAAAAATATAATAGTTAATACTTAAATCCAAAATTTTTTTAATTTATTTGAAAATCGGTTTAATAGGACATGAAAAAAGAAATTTTCAACAATGTAGATGAGTTTTTAATCAAAACAGATAAACTTTTAGGCAAAAAGTTGGATTTTAAACAAAAAAGTATGAATTGCCTATTAAAAAAATCAATTTTTAACCAAAAAAAAAAGAATTAAAAAAAAAATCAATTTTCAACCAAACTAATTTTGAATCAAAAACAGATGAATTCATTAAGAAGAAAACGAGTTTTCAACAAAGTAATTGAACTCTCAATAAAAAAAAAAAAATTGGCAAGAAGTTGGAATTTAAAGGAAAAAAATGAAATTTCTCTCAAAAGAGTTGCATTTTCAACAATAAAATAATTTAATTTTTTGTTGATCTTAGGTTTATTGACCAGGGAATATTTAATTATTAATTTTAGATGGTTATTTTGTTTTTCTACTGGTCTATATCAATATTATTAAAATATTGATAAATCTTGGGTTTAGATCCCAGCGGAGATAAGACACATTTTTTTCACAATCTTAAGATTTATCAATATTTTAATAATATTGATATAGACCAGTAGACAAACAAAATTAACATTCAAAATTAATAATAAAATAATTTAATTTTCACCTGAAGAGATGAATCTTTAACAAACATAAAAAGAATTTTTAGTAAAGTATTTCAAATTTTAAACAAGTAGTGTAAATTTAAAACAAAAGATGAATTCTCAACGAAAAATATAATAGTTAATACTTAAATCCAAATTTTTTTTAATTTATTTGAAAATCGGATTAATAGGACTTGAAAAAAGACATTTTCAACAATGTAGATGAGTTTCCAATCAAAACAGATAAACTTTTATGCAAAAAGTTGGATTTTAAACAAAAAAAGTATGAATTTTCTATAAAAAAATTCATTTTTAACCATACAAAAAAGAATTTAAAAAATAATACTTTTCAACCAAACCAATTTTGAAACAAAAACAGATAAATTTATTCAGAATAGAACTAATTTTCAATAAAGTAATTGAACCCTCAATCAAAAAAAAATTGGCAAGAAGTTGGAATTTGAAGAAAAAAAAATAAATTTCTCTCAAAAGAGTTACATTTTCAATAACAAAATAATTTAATTTTCACCTAAAGAGATGAATCTTTAACAAACATAAAAAGAATTTTCAGTGAAGTATTTCAAATTTTAAACAAGTAGTTGAATTAAAAAAAAAGATGAATTCGTAAAGAAAAATATAATATATAATACTTAAATCCAAAAAATAATTGAATCCTCAACCAAAATAGATAAATTTTTAAGCAAAAAGTTGGATATGAAACAAAAAATATGAAATTTCTATCAAAAGAGATATATTTTGGCAAAAAAGAATTTTCATCCAAATTATTTTATTTTCAAACGAAGAGATTAATCTACCACTGAAAAACAGACTCTTGTTTGTTTCATAAAAATCAAATTGGATTTTGAACAAAATAGTTGAATCCTCTACAAAAACATAAATTTTCAACCAAAAAAAAATTTTTATTTTAAACCAAATAGTTGCAATTTTAATTTAATTTCTATAAAAAGAGATTCTTTTCAAACTAAAAAGAAGAATTTTCGAAATAATTGTTTTCAACGAAAAAAAGATTTTTGAAATCCAAAAAAAGAATTTTTGGGCAAATTATAATTTGAAGGGAAAGATAAGTATCGAATAACTATTTATTTTTTAAATGTCTTTGATTAATTGCTTTAAGGTTATATAAATATAATTTTCACAATTTTTCTAAGTTTCGCGGGGAGATTCAAAAATATGTTGGAAGATTTCAGATATTATTTACACAAATTTTTATTATTTTACATTATTATTTTTTTTGCATTATTTTACACAAATAATTTAGGGAAACGTTGAGTCAATTAAAAAAACATTGATGAATTTCTAACGCTTGCAATTTTTAAAAAAATATTATTTAAATTTTCGGAAATCTTTCGAAGTTTCAAAATGCTTTTAATATATTCAGAACTTCCACAATTTCTGCGTATCTTTCAAAATGTTCAAATAACTTCCTAATTTTATTTTAAAATCTTCAAAAAGTTACATTTGAGTTTTTTTTTAATTTCATAATTTCCAACAATTTTTTAAAACATTCTTTTTTATATCAGTAGTTTAAAAATGAAAAATGAGGAAATTTGGGTTTTCAGATCTCTACGCTTAAAGTTTTTTTCAGACGGATTTACTGCGGAGCATATTTAAATGGTAGCTTTTACCATTTTGAAATACGATAAAATTAAATATTCTAGGTTCTATTCTTTTTTCATATATATCAGTTGTCAAGAAATAAGAAAAGAAGGATTTTTTTGGTATGGAATTACCTGAATTTCTTTTTATTTCTACAGATCTTCAGTTGCATCTGCAACTTCCGGTCAAACGCTATTCTATGTTGAAGTCACAGATGAAATGCAGAAACATAAGGGTAGGAATTCTTAATATGTAGAATTTAGACAAGATTACAAGTAAATTTTAATGGTAACTTGACAATAATTCATTCTATGGTATAAATAGGGATATGTATTTTAAGGGCTCATTCATAGTCGAATCTTAAACCTAAAAAGTAGAATTTTTTATGAGATAGTTGACATTATTATCCAAACGGAAAAATTATCTATTGAAAAAAACAAATTGTCTATGAAATAATTAAATTTTCAATAAAATAGTTGAATTTTTAACTGAAATATTTCTTGACCAGCAAGTTCAACTTCAAACTAAGTAATTGAATTTTCAAAAAAAAAAATTAGTTGTCAACAAAAAATATAATAGTTGATGTTTTAATGGATTTTCGATGAAACCGTTGTTTTTTTTAATGAAATAATTGAATTCTCAACCCCTAAAGACGATTTTGATAGTGGACAGTTTAATTTTCAACATAGTCGAAATTTCAAAAATAAAAATTAATTATCAATCAAACGATTGTAGCTGCAACGAAATTTTTGAAATTTCAAGCCGAAAAACGAGTTTTTTTTTAAGGCAGTGGAATTTTTAGTGCAAAAGTTCGGTTTGTTATCTAAAAGACAAATTTTCAAGCAAAGAAAAGATTTTTATTAACCAAGAGGATGAATTCTCATTGAAAAATGAGATACTTGGTTTTTCAATCAAACAAGGTAAATTTTCAACAAAATAGATTGTATTTTCAATAAAAAAGACGATTTTTCAACAAAAAAGTTTAATTTTATTTGAAAAAAGTAGAATTTTCGGTTGAAAAAGTTAATTTTCACTCAAAATAAATTTTTAACTAAGTAGTTCAACTTTTCAACAGTTAAATATTCAATGAAGAATATGGTTTTCTACCATAAAAGATTGCAACAAAGTACATAAATTGTTGAATTTTCAATTAAATATGATAATTTTTCAACCCATAGTGGAATAGATTAAAAAAAAGAACGGATTTTTAAAAAAAAGTTAAATCTTCGGTACGTTTTAAATTTGGCGAAAAAAGACGGAAAATCCAATTAACCGAAAAACGTTTACGATCAAGTAGATTATTTTCGGTGAACTATTGTTTCGTCAAATTATATTCCTTCAAATCAGAATTTTGAATTTCTTGAAAATAGGAGAAAAAGGGGGTTCTTTAAAAAAATGAATTCTATATGTAGTTGCTTTGCTTGTAAAATGAAATCAGTAATTTTTAGTTTTTCAAGTAATTCCAAATATTGTTAGTCGCATTTATATTTTCCATGCCATGTTAGTATTATGTTTGTATTAAATATAACTTGAAATTTTTGCGATTTATTAAGTTTAAATTCAAAATATTCCCAATTTTTAATCGCATAAAAATACATTATTCTATTTCCGTAGCATATTTTGTAAAATATCGTATAACCGTCGCATAATTCTAAATTTTTAATAAACGATAGCAAAATAATTGATCTTATATTTATTTTTGTTATGTATAAAAATAAATTATATTATCCGTTATGTGTTTTGAAATAACACAGTCAGTTAAAAGCTAAACATTACTGTCTAGCAGATTACATTTTTTTTCTGTTTTACATTTCCTTGTGATTTTCTGGTGGAAAGTAGTACTTGCGTGCATAAAATAAATATTTAAAAAAAATGATGTACGGTTAAGCTAAAATGTAATGGATTCTTCAATTTACACGAAGGGCTAATTACTCGAATTTTTAGTTTACACTAGATTGCAAGATTACATGAGATTGCAAAAAATTCCTTTGAATATGGAAAATGTATTGTATAAAATAATTGCATGACAATCATTTATGGGATAATCAGCATTGAAATAAATAAAACAAAAGTTTTCAAGGAATTTATGTAAAAAGTTGAGTAACTACAAACAAACGATTTATTTTAGTTAAAATCTCTTAATATTTAATTTAAGTCTGTTAAAGTCTGTTGAAATCCACTGAAAGGTTTAAAATCTTCAAAATAAATAGAGTTCCTATAAACCTTAATCTTTTCTCCTTGAATTACTGAAATCCGTAAAAATCACTTTAAATAAAACTTCATTTATTACGTAGAGTGTAAGTTATTTAAACTCCCTTGAATATAAGTTAAATTGAACTTATTCATTAAAGTTGTATAAAAAAATTTAAACTCCTAGAAATCTTTGGAAATTTAATAAAATCCTTGAAATCTTGAAAAATTCCTAACAATACCTTAAAATCCCTCATAATCTGTGGAATTGCGAACAATACTTTGAAATGCAATGAATATTCATGTATTTTCTGAAGTTTTCTAGAAATCTTTCGAAATTGTATAAAATTCTTTGAAATCCCTCAAAATTAGGTATATTTTTTTACATCCTTTAGAATCTCTTAAAATCCTTTGAATTATTTGGAGATCGTAAAAATTCATTTCATAAAGTATAAATCATTTGAAAGCCCTTTAATATAATCAGAATTAAAGTTCTTTTTTTAAACAAAAAAATTTTTGATCTCCTAGAAATCTTTAAAATCCCTTGAAAGCCTTGGATATTTGATAGATTATTTTAAATCTTGCGAAATTCCTTGCAATACCTTTAAACCATGCATTCGCTAAGAATACCTTGAAATTAAATGATATTTTATGTACTTTTCTAAGTTTTCTAGAACTGGAGAATGATTTGAAATCCCTTGGAAATTTTTACATTACTTAAAATACTTTAAAATCCCTTTAATTCTTTGGAGATCGTAAAAATTCATTTTAAAAAGTATAAATCATTCAAAGGCCCTTAGATATAATTTGAATTAAGGTTATTCATGAAACTTCTCTTTTTAAAAATTCGTTTAAATCCCTTGAAATCCTTGGAGATTTAATAAAATCCTTAAATCTTGTGAAATTTCTTGAAATACTTTAAAATCCCTTGAAATATGTGAAATCGCTAAGAATCCCTTCAAATTCAATGACATTTCATGTATTTTCAGGTCTAAAAATCTTATGAAATTCTTTGAAATCCCTTAAAGTGTTATATTTTTTTTAAGCCTTTAGAATCCCTTAAGATTCCTTGAATTCTTTGGAGATTGTAAAAATTCATTTAAAAAAGTATAAATCATTTAAAAGTCGTAGAATATAATTTGAACTAAACTCGTTCATTAATTCTCTGTTTAAAAAAACGCTTAAATCTCTGAAAATCTGTGAAATCCCTTGAAATCTTTAGAGTCGCTAGAAATTGAAGTAAACTTATTATATAATAACTTATTAATCATTAAAGCTCTGTTTAGAAAAACGCTTCAATCCCTGAACATCTGTCAAATTCCTTGAAATCCTGGGAGAAATCTGGTAAAATTCCTTGTAATATACGTTAAAATCCCTTGAAATATTTGAGCTCTTGAATATAATTTGAATTAAACTTATTCATCAAAGTCCAGTAAAGTTAAAATCGTCTAAATTCCCTTGAAATGTTTCGAAATTCTTTGAAATCCGTGGAAATATTTTTAATCTCTCGAAAACCAATGAACTCTGTTTAAATTATTTAAAAATTCCAAGAGGCGCTTTTAAAAGCCTTAAAATCTATGGGAGTCCCTTGAAATCTGTTAAAATCCTTTGGATCCACCAAAACATCTTGATATATTTGGAAATCTTTAAAAAAAAACTGAATTTTTGTTATGAAATATCCCTATAAATCCCCATAAATCTTCGAAATCCTTTAATCATGTGAAATTTCTTGAAATATTTGAAATCACTAGGAACTTCCTCAAATTTAATTTGATTTATTTTCCAGATTTTAATAAAAATATCTTGGGATCTGTGAAAACCCTATAAAATTCATTGAAATGTCTTCAATTTTTTTAATATCTTGAAATCCCTTGGAATCCCTGAAAATCCCCGGAAATGTTTGAAAATCTTTAAAATACTCTAAACTTTCTCAAAATGTTTCTAGGTTCATTTACATCCACGCAAATATTGTTAAATCTCTTGAAATACAATTAGGTCTTTTTTAAATAATTTAAATATTTTAAAATCCCTTAAAATTCTTTTAAAAGCCTTAAAATCAGTAAGAGTCCCTTAAAATGTCTTGATTGCAGAAAGAGTGTAAACCAGATTGTATGAGTTATTAACTCATCGATTTTACACATTTTATATTTTTTTATCTTGTTGCATAATATTGTCGACAAAAATCGTATACCTGAGTATAAATAAAAATTATTTTTGTATAAATTTTTAATGCAATGTTACAGGAGGAGGTGAAGATTCGGAAGGCGAACTGATTGAAATCGTTGAGATGAGTGTAGAAGAGGCAAAAAGCTACGCCAATTCCGATAAAGTACAAAGTTTAACCTTTTTGTATGGATTGACCTGGTTTTTGTTGAATAAGCAAGATCGCTTTTTGTAGCCAAGTCTTCTTGAAATCTATCTCTTCCATGAAAAGGTGAATTAAATTATTAATTATTATAGTATTTAATTATATTAAATTATTCACATTGTTTTCTTATTCTTCGTTCGAGAAATCTTTTTTTGTTTCTTGTTTTTCTATTCTTGGACGAATCTAATGCACTTTTATCCAAGTTTACTCTAGAAAGATGGTGGATTGAAATGATTATTCCTTCAACTTGGAGAAAACTGCATTAATCTTGAACATATAGTAACTTTTATTAAAAAATGTATCTGTCATAATTTCTATTTTTTCTAGGTAAAAAGAAGGATTTTTCTCTTCAAATATGTCTTAAGCAACCGCACTAACATTTTTTAAAGTGGTAATTAATAAAGTTTTGCATCCGCTTACTAGTCACGCTCCACGCTCTTTAATTATATTGAAATTAGAAAATAAATTAGTAAGTTGCAAATATAGACTTGCATGCAGATTCTATAAAACACAAGATGAAATATTATTGAAATAGATGCTTATTAAAAATTTCAGGAGGAGGTACAGAATCGGAAGAAGTTATTGAAATAGTAGAGATGAGTGCACAAGAGACCAAAAACGATATTTATTCTAAAGATTTAACTAAGTAACACAAATAAAAGATTACTACTAATAAACAATTTCGTCAGTATTGTTTCTTCAATATTGCAGAAATGTCTAATTTTTTTATGGAATTTTCCCTTTTTCGTGAAAAAGACGAACTTTCAACAAAATAGATCAATTTTCCACAAAGAAGTTGAATTTTTAAATCGAAACTACGAATTCTTACTAAAAAGATGAATTTTCAACAAAGTAGTTGCAATTTTTTACAAAAATTAATGGTATATACGAAGATATGAATTTTTAAATAAAAATTAGACTTCTGTAAAACAATTAAATGCTCAACCCAAAAATAAGAATTTTTAACAAAAAAATTGATTTTCAACTGTATACTTTAACTTTCTACCAAAATGTTGAATTTTCAAACCAAAAAGGCGAATTTTCTACTAAGCAGTTCAATGTTCAAACCGAAAAGATTAGTTCTCAATTAAAACTGTAATTATTCATATTTGAACAGAAGACTATTTTAATTTGAAACAAAAAGCAGTTGAATTTAACCGAAGGAGACAAATATTCAACACAATAAGTAAAGTTTGTACCGAAGAGATTAATTTTTAACGGAAAATATTGATTTTAAACTTGGAAGATAAATTTTCGATTAAAAAGCACGAATTTTCAACGAATAAGGTTCACTTTTAACTGAGCAAACTACTTTTTTACCAAAAAACACTCATTTTCAGTTGCAAAAAGTTCATTTTTAACCAAAAAAGAAACGAATTATTATCCAAAAATTGTGTTTTTAGAGGAAATTAGGTGATAAGTTTCAGGCTTGCTAAATAACTTGTAGCCAGGAGAATTCTTTTTTGTTACAATCGAGTTCTCTACTTTTTCTGGGAAACAATGACAGATACAAAAAAATGTTAAAATAAACTAAAAAAGTTCTACGAAAAATGTATCTTGTTCTTTTGCAATACATTTCATTTTTTACGAAAAAAAGTTCAAAATATACATTTTTCGAAAAAAAATTCTCCCGGCCTAAAAAATGGTTTACCCCGCATAATGTTGATAAGATGCCTTTATTTTATCAGTAGAAACTTTTACAAAATATTCAGTAAAAGAAAACGGTGGAGTTTGCATGAAAATATTTTTTCTTCGTGTTTTCGAAATTTCTAGAAAAAAAAATACAAAATATTTTCTTCGGCTTTGGTTTAAAATTCTATTACTTTGTTGCAAATTAATCTTTTTGGTTAAATATTCATCTATTCGATGGAAAATTGAACTATTTCGTTTTTCTTTTTGGTTAACATTTTTTTTCAACTTGAAATTTAACCATCACTTTCACTATTTAACTATTTGACTTTAACATTAGTGTTTTTTTGTATAAAATTAACCTTCCGAGTTAAAAATCAATCTCTTTCGTTAAAAATTCATATCTCGTTCAAAAATTATTTTGTTGAATATTCGTCTCTTTTGGTTCAATTTAACTCTTTTTTTTGTTTCAAATTAAAATAGTTTTTTCTTGAAATATGAAGTATTACAGTTTTCATTGAGAACTTATCCTATGGTTTGAAAATTGGACTGCGTTGTAGAGAATTCGATTTTTTAGCTTGAAAATTCAGAAATTTTGTAGAAAATTAAACTATAAATTTATTAATTAATTTTGTTGTTAAAAATCTTATTTTTTGGTTGGAAATTCAATTTATTTCAGAGAAAAGACGCCTTTTTTGTTTGAAATTTCATATCTTCGTACATACCATTTGTTATGGTAAAAAATTCAACTACTTGATAAAAAAATTCATCTTTTCGGTAAAAAATCGTAATTTCGGTTCAAAAATTCAACTGCTTTGTGGAAAATCGATCTATTTTGTTGAAAGCGCGACTTTTTGAGTGGAAATTTTGAACTTTTTTTTTGTTTTTGACCTTTTTTGGTTCAATATAACTAGAAACAATTCTTTTTTTGTTGAAAATTAATTTTTTAATCTAAGAATGCAATTATTCAATTTTTTGTTCAAAACTTACCTTTTTTAGTTGAAAATTTGACTATTTTGTTAAAAATTAAACTATTTCTTTGAAAAATTAACGACTTCGTAGAAAATTCACCTTTTTGTTTAAAAATTCGCATCATTGTATAAATTCGTTGTTTCGGTTTAAAAATTCAATTGCATTGTGGAAATTTGATCTATTTTTTGGAATATTCGTATTTTTTAATAGAAAATTTAACTTTTTTTTTAATTCATTTTTTTACTACGGATAAAACTATTTTGTAAAAAATCTCGCCTTTTTCAATTTAACTGGAAGAAAATTAATTTTTTTTTAAATAATTTCTTAAACTGAAAATTTAACTGTTCCTTTTTTTTCAAAACTTATCTTTTTTATTTGGAAATTCAACTTTTTCTGTTGAAAATCCAGTGTCAGGTGGAAAATTCTACTGTTTTATGGAAAATTGATGTATTTTTTAAAAATTCGTTTTTTTAAGTAGAATTATACCTTTTTTTAAAAATAAAATTGTGGTCGAGGATTCAACTACTTTGTTAAAAATGCCTATTTTTTTAGATGAATTCAACCAGTTAAAGAATCGTTTGTTTTTTCTAGTTAATTTTTTCAACTGAACGTATAATTTTTCTCTGAAAAAATGCTGAATCAATTTTTAAAGTCATGTATAGTCAACGGCTTTGTTCCTTTCGGGAGGGGCTTATCCCGAAAATGGTAACGCAGTTTATGGATGATCTATTAGATTCAATTATTTATGATTTTTTAATTTCAATCCAATGATTAATGTTTGTGCTTCGCATTTATTATTGAGAACCTGGCACTTTTTTCTGAAAAATCGGTTTCGGGTAAATTGGGAATAGAAATTGGAAACGTTAGGGGTCCTTCACTAAGTTTTTTGTTTCTTTTTGGTAATAAAAATTTTTATAATTAATTACTAACAAGTGGCATAATCAAGTTATATTTTAAGGATACTCTATATATTTTGCAAGTAAATTGAAAAACCTCTTTTATATAAAAACCAATTGGAACTTCAAGAGTGCCATATATAATTTTGAAAACTTTTGAGACCACTTTTTTCTAAATTTGAAAATGTTATGTACGGATGTTTGTAGTATAAAAAAGACAAGCAATTTATTCTGATGACTTTTTTTCACAAGGCATTTTCAAAATTTTAAAAATCAACCGAATATCAAAATTTTAAGCACGGTGTGAAAAAAAGTCAATAGGAGAAAAGCATTGCTTTTTGAAAACCCTACAAGAGTGTCTTAACAAATTTTTGGATTTTCTTGGAAAATGGAAAATCCAAATTTTTATTGCATAAAAAAATTTAAAATAAAAAAATTCCATTTTGTGGTCAAACTACGCAGAGTACGAAAAAAGATGAATCAACAAAAATTGTGATCTCAAAAAAGATCTACAAATTTTTTATTCGTGAAAAATAACATTGAAAATAAAAAAAATAAAAAATTTTTTGGAAAAATGACTCACGTTAAGAACAAAAATTATTTGAACAAAATTGATAGGACGCGTAGTTTTGGTTTTTATCGTAAAAATGACATTAAAAATAAAAATAAAAAGTTTGTGGAAAAAGACAAAAGGTACGAAACGAACTGATTTATGATAAGAAAAATACGAGAAAAAGTATTAACGAGAAATTTTAGTTTTTAAAAAAACCTACACAATTTCTCTTAATCATTTTTCAATAGGACTCGTCATTTTGTGTTTATTTCTAGAAAGTAGTACACAGGAACTGGAAAATTGAAAGAAAAAATATCCGAGCGCGAAGCTCGAGGTAACCCATTATCGAGCGCGAAGCGTGAGATTTAACAGATGTACGCCCTAGGCGAGCTCAAACTTGCGAGCGAAGCGCCCGATGAGAATCTGTTTCCGCTGTTTTCTAAAAAATTCACCTTTTTGTCGTTGTTTCACTTAAATGAGAACTGAATTAATAGGACCCGAGAAGAAAACCCAATTGTTTTTGGTTAAAAGATAATTATTTTAAATTGAACAGTACACTATTATATTTTTGATTCAGAATTTTAATTGCTCTTAATCGAAAATTCAACTGTTTTATTGAATATTCGCGTATTTTTATATAAAATTGTTCCTCCATTTTGTTTTAAATGAATTTTCTCATTAAAACGTTAAATTGAGTTATTTTGTTGAAAATTAACCTATTTTCTTAAACAGTCATATATTTGAAAAATCTGTTATTATATTTTTTGTTCAAAATAAAACTTTTTTGGTTAAAAATTGTACTATTTGGTACAAAGCTTTATTACTTTGTTGGAAATTGAAATATTTAAAAAAATGTAATCTTTTGTTTGTTTAAAAGTAAACTGTTTAATTGAATATTCATCTTTTCTAATAGAAACTCGGCCCTTTTCGATTGAAAATTTACCTATGGGTACACAGTTTATCATTTACTGTAAAAATTCCACTCAGTTGAATATAATTTTTTTAATTCAAAAAGTCTATTATATTTTTTGTTTAGAATTGATTTCTTTTTGTTAGAAATTCTACTATTTGGTTGCTGATTTAATTATTTTGTAAAAATTCAATTATTTTCTTTAAAGATAACATTTTTTTTCGAAAAATAATTTTTTTGATTGAACATTCGTCTTTTTAATAGAAAAACATTCCTTTTGGATTGAAAATTTATCTTTTGATTGAAGGCTTATCAAATTTAGTTGAACATGCCACTTTTACAGTTGAAAGTTCCATTCTTATTGCACTTATAATAAGATCAAGACAACTTTAAAAAAATTAAAAGGTGCAGAAAAGTGCAAAAGTGCAAAAACAGAAAACTAAGACCTAATTTTTGTCTGAAAATGCTCCCCCCCAAACCCCACCCCCCCCCCCCCACTCTTTGCCCGTCCTATCTCACGCACTAATTCGCATTTTTTTTACTTTTTTTACTGCTTTA
>JAAAKG020207014.1:0-22927 GCA_010014905.2 Druon quercuslanigerum | reverse complement strand
ATTCTTCCTCTTTGCATTTTGAACTTGACATTTGTAACCTCTTGGTAATCTTCCCCTTACTCTTTCCCATCCCTTTTCATCTAGCCACGCTTCCATCATTATTACAACATGCCATTGTGTCAAATTTCTTATAAGTTCCTCATCCCAAAAGGTTATTATCGATAGCTTAAATATTAAAAAGTTTTTAATTACAGCAAGTCTTTTTTCTTTGATTTTTAAAATTGCAAGCCTTCATAATTTTAAATAGTTTTGTTGACAATGGACAAAGTTCAGATAATAAGAAATGAATGAATTTATATTTCCTAAAGCTTTTTGATAATTGAAATAACAAAAGTAATCATTTTTCTAATTTTTTAATTAAATTTTTGTTGAAAAAGTGAATAATAACAAATCCTGTGAATCTTTTTTAAGTGAACACTTTTCATCCCTATATCTTTTTTGCATCTTTCATAGTTTGACCGAAAAATAAAATTTTTTATTTTTAATTATTTTTGTGCTGGCAGAATTTGAATTTGTAATTTTTCAAAAAATTCGAAAGGTTGTGATGAAAACCATTTAGGGCCTTAAAAAAATTAATGTTTTTTATTGCATGACTGCTTTAATATCATGCTTTATTTATCTTAAAATTTTCATTTTTGTTTATTCACTGTTGCTGAATTTCTTAAGTCCTATAACTCTGGTATTTATTTTATCTAAAGAAGTGATTAGAGAAATTGTTCGTACTTCCAAATACTACGAATAATCGCACAGAGGATTTTTAAGTTACGAAAAAAGTAATCTCACCTTTTTTAAAATTCGCTTACTTCTCAAATTTTTATTTAAAATGGCTGGCTAAAGAACACCCTCAGTTTTCGACACTAAAAGAGTGTGCCAAACGCCAGTTTAATTTATTATTTTTTTTAAAGTTATCGTGCTTACAGACAGACATACAGACATGCACATTCGTGAAAACCTGTTTTTTTAGATTCAGAGGGTCTCAAAATGTAACGATTTGACGTAATCTGGAGGGGGAGGGGGAGTCATATTTTACACAAATCTAATATCTTCTCTAATTAGAATGTAAAAAATTTGATTTTATATAATATATATATATATATATATATATATATATATATATTTACATTTATATATATAAAAAAATATAATTTTACATTACCGTCGGAAATTATCCCCACACGCACCTACACTATTAGAAATTTCTGGAAAATTCCGACTGCAATTTACGAAATTAGATTGCTGAAAAAGAAATCTATTAACATTTATAGTAAATTTAATACACTTTTATTTAAATTTAAAAGTTTTTCAATATAAATTTAAAATTGTTGTATTTTGTTTATAAAAGATTCTAGGTTCATGGAAAATGAAAAATTGGGCAGGGGAAAATTAGAGAAAATTAAAAATGACTTTTTGCGGTAACCCTGGTATAATATTCCTTTTGGTATTTTTTGGGCCTTGTTTTTATATATTTTTTGCATTTGCTTTCTCCACAAGATTTCCTTTCATTCATAAAAAAATTTTATTTTTTGTTTGAAAAATTAACAATTTTGTTCAAACCACATCCTTTTTGAATGAAAATTAATTTTTTGTGTTTAAAATTCGTCTTTTTTGGTTAAAAGTTGAACTAATTTCATATAACAGTAAATTATTATTTAAGGCTCATTTTTTATGCTAAAAAGACAGCTTAAAATCTGTTTGGATCAAAATTAAAGTATTTTCAAAAGTTTTTATTTTTATTTTAAAACTTCATCTATTTTACTGAAAATTAAATCTTTCTTCCATAAAAATGCAACCGTTTGGTTTAAAATAAGGAATTTTGTTTAAAAGTAATTTTTTTGTTAAAAAATTAACTGTTTTGTTGAAATTTCATTGGTTTTAGTAGAAATGATATCTTTCTTCGATAAAAATGGTACTGTTCGCTTAAACGTTAATAGTTTCTCTGTTTGAGTATTTAATTTTCTTTTTAATTCTGGTTGAATCACTTACCTGAGAAATCATTTTCTTGGCGAAACATTCATATTTTAGTTTTAAAAAATCATTTATTCTAATAGAAATTGCATCTTTTTGCGACAAAAATGTGAAGGTTTGTTTTAAATTCCAGAATTTTTATTTTAAATTTATTATTCGTTGTTAAAAATTAAACTGTTTTTTTGAAAATTAATATTTTCGGATAGAAAATGCAATTTTTCTCATAGAAAATCCTTTTTGGATAAGAATTCAACTAATTGTTTAATCATTTGTCTTTTTGATTAAAAAAATTATCTATTTTAGTAGAAATCGCATCTCTTGTTGAAAACATTTCTTTTTGGGTAGAAAATTCAAGTATAATCTTCGCATAAAATGCACTTTTAGTTTAAAACGTATATTTTGATAGTGTAAAGACAAAACAAAATCTTTTTCGGATCAACATTCACTTTTTTCTTTAATTTGAATTTTTTATTTAAAAATTCTTCTGTTGTAGTAGAAATAGCATCTGCCTTGAAAAAAATGGCCCAGTCCGTTTAAAATTTAATCGTTTCATTTTAAAATTAATTTTTTTGGTTAAGGTTTATTAAGGTTCTTTAATTCATTAATTTTTATATAAATTTGCAGTATATATTTGTCATGAAAATCAAAATTATATCCTATGCGAAACAAAACTGCAAAGTTTAAAAAAAGTTCCATTAATTAAAAATATCTTAAAATTACCCATAGAACACTATGAAAATTTTCCAGATTATTTAGAAAATTTTTTGGATTTTTTAAAAAATAAAAAATTTGAAATTTGCAAAGGAGATTTTTCAAAAATCTGAAAAAATTCAAGAGTATTCTTTAAGTAATTCTAAGACATTTTTATTTTTAAATCATCTGTACCAGAGTTAATAGTTATTAAGAAATAAATAAATAAAAAAGTAAATTTCCAAAACCTAAAAACGGCTGAAAAGAATTCGCATGAAGTTTGATCAATTATTTCCTAAAAACTATAGGCTTTGGCACAAATTTTCCAAAAATAAAAATGTCTTAGAATTAGTCAAAGAATATTCTTAAATTTTTTCGGATTTCAAAAAAAAATTTTTGCAAATTTCAAATTTTTGATTTTTTGAAAATCAAAAATTTAAACTAAAAAATCTACAAAAAATTCATAAAGTTCTACGTTTAATTTGAAGACATTTTCAAACCATCAAACATTTTTTGAAACTTAAATGTTTTTGAGAAAAATAACGATGATGGGGAAAAAAAAAAGTTTTTGGGACATTAATGCATTGTGTTCTCAATTTTTGAAGAAAAAGCACATATATAAAAATTTTTTCTTAAATTTTAGGAATTTTGTGCATCGATGGTTGAAGAAATTTGAAGATATTAACCCGTTTAATGCGTAAAAAAAAAATTTTTAAATCAAAGATTTTTCACTATTATTGTATGCATAAACCGGCATATTTAATTTTAAAGTCAAAATATTCAAACTTGGAACACTGATTCGAATTGAGCTTCACCTAAAACATAAGAAACAGTACTTTTGATTTATTAATTGTTTTGTTATACCAATAAATTTTGCGGTCAAACTCATGTTATAAAATTGATAGCTTTGGTCGTTAATTGGTTAACTTAACTAATATTTTCTTTCCATTTATATTCTTCGGACAAATATAGACTAAATGTTTTATATTAGAATTAATAAACCTAAGCAAAATTTGTTAACCTTTTAAAATAACTAGTTACAGTAACTAAAAATTCCTAAACTGTAACAGAATTTTATGAAACAGGCGACTGGATTTATATCCAGTTACCGATGGTGAAATTTCTGTTACATGTTAGAAAAATTTAGAAACGGTTTTTTCATAAAACTTTATCACTCATCTCTGAAAATTCCTACAGAAATTTATACTTTATTTACTTATTTATAATTATACTAATTGTATGGGTGTTTCGAAAAAAAGGAGTATTGAAAGCGCAGTATTGAGCATATGATTGAACATTTATTTAATTTCGTCATTTAGCAAACCAATGGTACAGTATTTACACTGACTCCAACCTTAGGAAAGAAAGCTCCCATAACATTTTCAGTTTTAGAAGGGTCATTTATGGTGTAAGAACAAAATGACATACCCAAAGAAAATGGAATTTTCCATTTTTGATCATTAGGTTCAATGTCTCGAACATTTCCTCGATTGGCGAGCTCAATTTTATCTGGTAGGTAGCGATATCTTGTGAACCTGTCTCCTGGTATGGGCGGAAGTTCCTGAGGAGTTACATGCAGCCTATAGTATGATCTGTCATTAACGATGAACCACTCGGCGTAAAAAGGTTCCATAATGTTTCTCCTTTCTTTAAAATAAAATAAGGATTTGGTAATTATGAAAATCGTGACTTCTATTGTTCATTTTAGAATATAGTTCTAAAGACTTTCTTATGGCCAATAAATAAATTTTATTGCTTCTGAAACTTTTTTTCTTCTTTACTATTCAAATTCTGACGGCTGGCTTATGAAAAGTTATTTAGTTGATTGTCAGCTACTCTATTGAGATAGACCATCTGCTTGTCATTTATGATTAAATTCTTATTTTAAATTTAGCCTTTCTGTTTGTTATGACCCAGTATATATTCCGAGACATCTATCTGCTTCGATAGATTCTCGAGTAACAGAATAAAGTTTGAGTAGAGAAATTATTGTAGCGCGGCGCACGCTGCCATAATGAATTAAAGAGTGAGCCTCATGGAGTATTAGAACAACATTTCATTTTAATAATGAATTTAAATGTAATTTTGAATAATAACAAATACGAATTTCACGTGGCGAATATTGAATTTATTCGCAAACGAGACAGAATGTACACTCTATAAGGATGGAGACCTAATTCAATAATATAATTGATCTCAGAGATTGTTCTTAAATCCGAAATTCTAAAGGTAAGTGCATATTGTTTAAGTAATATCCTTTTTATTAAATTCAGATCCAGTTTCTCTAATACAAATATAACTGATATTGTTTAAATATGGCTCTAAAAAGTAATTTGAAACGTGAATGTATAAACCCTTTTTAGGAAAAAATCGTGTAAATTCGAAGCTGCTAAGATCTCGATCCTCTAGAATAAAAAAGAAGTTTCCACAAGTAGAAAAAAATTAAATGTGTTAAAATTGTATAAAAACGATTTAGTGACTTGAATGCACAGTCACCTTTTGAATGAAGTTAACCTAACTAAAAACGACGAAGCACAAATAGATAATAATGATGAACGGCAAGTAGAAGAAATGGACAATGATGCAGACTTTTCATTATCACCAAAGAAGTTTTGACGTTCTGACTCAAATAAAAGAAAAGTTTGCGGAGACTACTGACCCCTGAGCAAAGATTTTTCTTATATCCCTGACACCATAAATCAATTAGCCGCAGAAATTTAAAACATCTAAACGGCGATTTAAGAAAGCCAAGAAACTTGTAGCCTAAAAAGAAATCTTGGCATGACCCAAGGAAGAAGTGGGGAAAAAATTGCCAGTGGAAACTGAAATTTTTGAAACGATTAGTATAATGTAATTTTGCAGAATTATTTTAGCGTTTTCAAAAGGAGCTTCGAAAAGTAAAAATAGGATTTTTAATTTCTTCACAGCTTAGACCGTGCCACTGCGTTCTGGCCGGTAAAAGTGGCAAGTATTCGGTTTTGGTTTGTGTCCATCACGAATGGGTAAACTTAATTTTGGATTCAATAGGTTTAGAACAGTTAACTAAAAATTACGGCATTCTTTAAAAGATTATCATGAGTGCGTTATTTTAATTACTTGAAAATTTTTTTTAGAAGTTTGCTATTTAATCGAATGTAAATCTTGCCCCAAGTTAGACACAATTAGCTAAATATCAATAATTTAACGCAAATCAACAATCTCTGTTTATCAAAGTGCTTCAAAATAAGCTACAAGAGCGTGATTTTTTTAATTCAATATAATATTGCAGAAAACTTTGCCCTCGTAGAAAATGTTATCCAAAACCAACAATGGAATAATGATCAGACAACCACATTTACTGTAAAAATCTACTATATCAAAAATAAAGAGCAAAAGCATATACGTATGGACATCTTACCTGACAACTTCAGTCACGATAGAGTTATCACACACAACTATCAGAATCTAATCATTCAGCCCCTGAAAGAACATTTTCAGCCGAATTTTTTTTTACTTCACTCCTGGAACAGGGCAGTATTTTTAAACCAAGAATAGGTTTCTAAACCTTTTTTACCATGAGCATTTTGTAAATTTGGACACTTCCGCAGAATGGTACTTAACTGCTACTGATCATAGCAAAGGGGCATTTAATGTTACTTGCGGAAATCTGAAACGACTAGCCACAAAAGCTCCTTTACCGCTTTCATCGGAAAATCAGATTGTACACACAATTGTGAAGGTTAAATTTAAATTTAAATTTAATCAAAGTATTTAATTGTAGTATGTGACAAATGCAAACTAGGAATGGGGAAAATACAACCAACGTATAATAAAATGGGAATTTTTTTCATGTTTGCGCGTGGGCAAAATGCAATCCGGGTATGAAAATAATACAAACTATGTATCGGAAAATTGGCATTTTTCTCACACCCAAGAATGGAAAAAATACTCACCCGGTATGGGAAAAGTCACATACATGTAAAACAATTTTCCCACACCAATGGTTGAAAATATAATAATTCATGTACGGGTTAATTACTTCTAATTAATGTATGGGAAATTTACCATAGATTTTTCTTAAAGTAAATGTTAAATTATTGAAGACATGTATTAGTAGTTGAAAAAATTCTTAAAAAATAAGTCTTTGATGAATATTTTTTTAATAGAAAGTACGTCTTTCTATAAGTTTTTATTTTTGAGAGGTGTATAGGTGTTCGGTTGCATTTTGTGAAACTTTAAAATTTTTATCAAATGAAAGAGCGGAGGAGTAAATAATGGTGTATAAGTTCTCTAAAGTTATTTATGGATAGCTTCTTACCTTTTTCTTTCGGTGCTCGGACTGCCATAATTGTTTCATTTTGAAACACATATACGACCGTTGGGTGACCATCAATATCATCAAGGCGGACTAGAAAATTATGATAGAATTTATTCTGCATATTAGGGGTAACCATTCCTTCAAAGTGCGCTTGCTCTACTTGTCCATCGTGCTTTAGCCACAAATAAACGATTTTGTCCATATATAAGAACCATCTGTCAAAGTTGCGATTTGGAATCACATACGGAATTTCTCCTGGAGTAAATGGCGGTCCTGTCCCGGGGCGGTACGTCTTGGTCCTTTTCCTAGGGGGGCGAGAACTTGATCCCGGTTCGCCAGAACCTGATCCCGGATTACTAGCAGAATTCAATTCTGCAAAAAGAAAACAAAGATTTATAATTGAGAGAAAAACGAAGATCAATTTTAAAAATTGAAATTTAACAATTCTAAACTAAAGCATTTACAATTAAACAATTCGATACGGCTGTGCTAAAAAAACCTGACTTGAAGTAAAAGTCTAAAATGACCACTCTTCTTGTTGACTTTGTTCCTTCTTTTTATCACATATACGCAGCAAACCCCAGACATATTTAGTATCTAATACTCGAGGGGCTAGTTACTGAGAAGTATCAGATTGCTCTGCTGTAAATCTTAGGGGAACTCTTTGAGGAACTCTCAAAAGTCTTCGAAATCTTTAGCCAAGCGTGAAGCATTTACACTACGAAGCATTCACACTCACTGGTTCGTGATGCGCACGCGGCCACGGTGATCCGAACTAATGGCCGCCTCCATCCGAACGTCGCCGAGCTTAGCCGAGTCTAATTTCTCCTCGAGAGAACTGATCTCGAGAAGTTTTGTAAATACTGGCAATCCCAACAATCTCAAAGAAATATTAGCAATCTCTATGTGAATTCGATTGAGACTGCCCCATTAATAGTTTTAAGATTTTCAGATGATGAATTTATGCATTTGTTCTAAAATTCATTCCATTCCTCGTATTTGGCATGGAAGCTTCTAATATATTCCCTTAAGGGTTTACATTTTCCTTGTACCGTCTTCCCTGTACCTTTACACGCTCCACATACACTTACTTGGTGGTGGGAGGGGGACCTACAGTTTAAGTTGGGTTTCGAACCACCAAGAGCAACAGCCTTAAGTACTTATATTTAATCCAGAGGCTGCAATGCCATGAATTCCGTAAATTCCTTAAAGTCCACACATCCCATAAATGTCGTGAATTCCTTAATTTCCATTAATTCAGCAAATTCCGTGAATTCCTCGAATTTAGCTAACTCCGTAAATTATGGGCGTTACATGAATTCCGTGAATCCCATGATTACACTCCATTTCGAGAATTCCGTGAATTTCGTGATTTCTATGAATCCGTGAATTTCATAGGTCCCTTAAATTCCATCAATTTCATGAATTCCCAGAATTCCATTATTTCCGCCAATTCCTGCAATGCCATGATTCCCATGAATTCCGTAAATTGCTATATTTTCACGAATTTCATCCATTTCATGTATTCCAAGAATTTTGTTAATTTCTGTAATTCCATGAATTCCTTGCATTTCGCGACTTTTGTTGAATTTTATGAATTCCGCAAATTCTTTAAATACGGCGCATTTCTGCTTTCTCATGAATTTCGTATATTCTGCCAATTTCATGAACTAAATGTGTAAATGAGTCAAAAAATTTCGCGGGGGTAAACTGCCCCCTAATTATGTATAAAATTGCAAAATAAGTAAAATCGAACAAAAAAATCTGAAGAAAATACGCGTTGAGCACAAAAAAGAGGATGGAGGTATTCATGTACTTTTAAGAAGAAAAAAAATATTTATAGGAACTGGTACAAATGAATCACCTCGTTTTTTCGCAGAGTAAAATTTATAACAGAATGTCAAAATAATAGAATAGCTGTCAACGTATATTAAATGCGTATTGATGTTCTCGCTAAAATAATTAAAAATTTAATAAAATTATATATTATTATTTTTGCCTAATATTTTTATAATTTGGATTATAAAAATGGATAATTGTGCATTAGGTAAAAAATTGTATCCTAAAATAAAAATAAATTTATTAATTTAAACAGTAGATTGCATACCTTAAAATTAAACAAAAAAGCTTTAAAATAATATGTACAAGATTTAGTTATGAAGGGTAATGATGTAATTTAATTTAAGGGTAGTTATCCTCTTAAATGCACTTTTTTAAAAATACATAAAAAGCTTCATCCTATCTTAAATGTGCAAGATGTCTTTTTTTTATTTATATTGGATGGACTTAATTGTACGTCCTTGTTTATAAAACTTTTTTTCCAATTGTCCCAGTGTATGAAAAGTATATATAATCATAGACACAAAATAAAAAGCGTTCAGAGGTAGCTACGCAAATTAATTCAGAAATTTTTTTTTTAACTAAACATGTCAACTTTATTTTTGTCTCAAGTGCAAAATATGTATTTCTTTATATTTTTCATCGTGAATTAATTAACTTTCAGCACAACTTTTAAAATATGTAGGGGTACTTTATGACTTTATTTATTTGTTTGTTTTTGCGAAAATTACGTTATTCATCTTTCATCGAGAGGAAATGGTCAAGAAGAATAAAATCGATTAGGGCCACGTGTAGTACCTTCCTTTTTAGTTTTATATTTAATGTATCCAACAAAACAGTTTGAATTTCTCTCCATGCAAAAGAACAAAAATATATTTTATAATTAAAATACACTTTTAAAAATGTTTGGAATTTTTTTAAAATTCTACCAGACTTCTACAATACAAGCGCAAGGTAAAGTTGCCAAGATGGTATTCGAATGACGAAATTGCAATACATGTATTGTAAGTGTTGTAAATCGTGAAGTCACCGACCAACAAAACAATACATGTATTAGAAAGATTTTTGAATTTTGCTACCCCATGGAAAATAAGAATTTTAGAAAATTAAAAAATATTTAGAATATATTTTAAAAGGTTAGTTTAAAGCTTTTAGGATTTGAAAACATGTCGAAGAATAATCTGAAAGATCATAAAACAATTTTTTCAGATAATTTGTTTTTTTGATTTGTAAAAGTTTTAGTCGTTTTAAAAATATTTGAGGATAATTAAAATCTAAAGATAATTCTAAAAAAATTAAAACATGTACATTTTTAAATCTTAAAAAAAATAAGAAGCCTTTTAAGAATGTTTAAAACGGGATTCTAAAAGAAAATTGAATCAGAATCAAAAAATTAAAAAAAAATTTATTATGCTTAATAAATATTTTAAATTATTCAAACAATTAAAACCTAATTAGAAACTTGTAAATTACGAAAGATTTCAAGAGAATCAAAAAATTTTCTTTAGATACCCAGAAAAATTTTTAATGATTTTTACTGTAAAAAGTTAACTTTAGGAAAATTTTCTAAAAGATTTCAAAGGAAAATTTAAAGTTATTTTCTGGAAGGTTTGAGGAAAACTTTTTTTATTTTGCGGAATTTTTTAAAAATTGTAGTTTACAAAAATTGCAAGTTTAAAAAAAAAATAAACTTAAATAATACATTGTGAACCAAGTTATAGAATTTTTAAGAATTTATTTAAAATTTAGTTTTAAAGCTTAGCTTTTTTCAAGAAATTTAGCTTTAGATTTAAGAGAAAACGGGAATTTGTATTAAACTTGTTTTTAGATTAAACGAAAAATATTTTATTGTGAATCACAATTTTCATCGTTTATTTATTAATAGTTTTTCGAGTTCAATATATATTTATCTCAGTTTTGGTGGAAGTTGCAACTATTATTTAATCCGAATGCTGTAGAGCTTTTTTTTATCCTTAAAAATTATCTGAAAATGTCATTCATACGTTTTTATTTTAAAAAATTATTTACGGATAAAATAAACGTGATTTTTGTTAACAATATGTTTTTATAAATACATTTTTTGGAATAGAAAAAGCATACGAATTTAACAAGTATTGCTACTTTGACCTGAAGAAAAAAGAAAAACATTGAGCTGTAAAAAGTTATTGTCAAATAAAGAAAACTCTAAATATTCTTTTCATAAGTCCATCCCGAGTTTTTTTAAAATTAGTTACAATTAACATTAGCATATTTTCCTCGAATTTAAAATTCATTTTTAACAAGGTTCACTTTTGAAATAACATATGCTAATAATATATAATAGGAAACTTTGTGTTCATTAAAACACATAATATATTTATTAAAATATTTAAAAATCTGAAATGAATTTAAATAATTAAATTAAAAATATTATATTATATAATATAATAAAAAATATTATAAAATTTAAGCTGTTTTCTTTTAGAAAATTTAAAAACTACACAAATAGTTATATGCCCAATTCAATTACAATTTTCGGAAATTACTTTTAATTCAAAAGAATTAAAAAATCTTAAAGAGTATTATCTTTTACCCAGCACTATCAGCAAATTATTTTTATTTACCAAACATATTTTATAACACTTTCGCCTTGCATTACTTGAATTACTTTTCGAAACCTTGAAGAATGGAAATCAATCAAATCTAAAATCTATATCCTACGGTCTAAAGCATGTTATTGTTAACATCTTGCTGAATATTTAAATTGTTTATTATTACAACACTTAGACAAATAACATCGCTTTCCAACATCTTTTTAATCTTACTATGGAAAAATCTTATTAAAAAATGTCCAAGTTATTTTTTTAACCCTATAATATTAGGCAGCATCTTCAAAACCAAAATAATAAATTTTACGAAACCAAGCCTTTTTTAGAAGTTAAAAAAGCAAGAAAATTTTCTTCCCCTACAGTCACAAAAAAAGCGAAAAAAAGCGTGTTTAGTTTCCCATTGCGTCATGGTGGCGGCGCTGAGTCGTCGGACTTAAAGCATATCAACATACACTCAGAGTCTGAACAAAGCCTTTAAACTTTTTTTTGAAAAGTTTTTAAATTTCGATAGGAAAGAAAAGAAAAATTAAAAAAAAAATTTAATCAAGAATTATATATTGGAGAGTAAGTGAACGCGCTTTTGAGTAATTTAGAAAAATATGCTTCATATTACATTTGTACGAAGGGATGTGTATTATGTTGAGTACACTTACCGCGAAATTCTGGCAAAATTATGAAGGAAAGTAGCAGAATGTAAATGAGGTTCTTCATTTTGCCTGTTAGACTTAATTAACGACGATGCGAAAATTGGAAAAAATTCACTACTATATATACTGATCATTGCTGGTGAACATTACCTTGAACCCTTACCGAATCGTAAAAAATTCCAATGGAGGTAAAAATGCGATAGCTTTCAAGCTAGAACCAACATTTCGAATTTTGAATATCATTGATGAGACCTTGCCCGCTGTCCTTGTCCTAGTAATATAGTTAGGTTCCGGATATGAGGTGAAGATTTTTTTCAGCGAAATCCACCTAGATTGTGAAATACTCGTATTATTAACAACAAAGTGTCAGAAGCTTTATATTTCTTATGAGAATTAAGTTTTAAGATCCGGATATTTCATCTTGAAAAATCGCTTTTCGATAAAATGCAAGAAAAGCATAGTTTGGAAGCCCTTGTATAAAATTAAGCTTGTGGAGTCCATAATGTCCTGAGCGCTCGGACACGCTGTCCCAGTACCCCGTGATTTGCGGAAAACCGGAAAGATTTTCGAAAATGACAAACTTGAAAAATTCACTGCTCAAAAAATATTAAAACACGTGGCTCCACAAGCCACACTGCTTTTACTTAAAAATTTTTCAAATCAAATTAATATTTTTTTACAAAAAATTAAAAACTGGAAATTTGTATTTTACCGAAATCAATGACTTTTGAAACTAAATTTGCGAAAAATCGGCTTCGGCTCGAGAAAATGTTCTAGTTTTTTTTTCTAAATATAAAAACCTCTAACAATGTCAATTATGTTTCTAAAATTTATTTTTGTCTGATATTTTCAATATGGAAATTATAGCAAACCATCACCGTTAGGAATGGTTTCCTTAGACTTTCACGAAAAGAAGTCTGCAGGAAAGTTTCGTGGACGAAAAACTTCTAGTGGCACAGTTTGTCCTTGATGTTAAAGAACAACATTTTTTTAAATTGAGCCGAAACTTTCTCTTTGTTTAAAAGAGCGATTTTTTATTTCCGCGCGCGCACTCTACATGAGTCGACCGGTTTGCCCTCGCAAAGTGGGAGAAAATGCACTTATTTCGTTCAAAAATGTTCAGAGCCTTCAATTTTTGTCCGATTAAAAAAAAAAGAAAATTTTGTACTAACTTTTATTAAATTCTGAAGAGCCTGATGCTCCGAACTTTTGTCTCCTCTATTTGTTTATTATTTAATTTTTCACTCAAAGTATGAAAAACCTGAAATTTTGTATACAACAATTTTTTACGTTTTAATAATTGATGACGAAAACTTTATACTGTCTTCAGTGAATATTTATAATCTCATATATAACAAATAATTTTTTTATTATTTCATTTATTTAGTATGTAAAATTTGATGAACAAATTGACGACAATAATAATATCGATAAAAACATTTTTTTTTGTTAAAAAAGCTTCATATTATTGTGGGAATAACATTAATCACAAAACTATGTTAAAAGAACTATTGTTATAAACAATTATTTTGGCCAAATATTAACATTCGAGATTTTTTTTAATCATAATTTTCTTTAAATCGCCAGAACGACTTCAGATATTCGAAAAAATAATAAATATTTATTTATATTTGATCAAATATAACAATTAAAATTTTTATAAACAAATTAAAAATGTTGGCCCTTTTGTATAGAATTTTTTTGTACTGAAAATGTTTTAAGCCATCAGAAGAATGACTACTAGTTAAAAAATTATTAGAAAAGTTAAGAACAACCACTGTTATAAGAATTCTTGTGACAAAATATTTATACTTAAGGTTTTATCAAATATAAATTTTCTTTTATGGCCGTAATAATTACAGATATTTCTAAAAATAATATATCTTTAATAATATTTGGTAACATCTAATAATCTGAATATTTATAAAAAAAATAAAATAAAAAATAGCAAAAAATCTGGTTCCTTCAAATGAAAATTTGAAGAAGAGAATTTTTTCCTGTAGCCATTGTATCCAGAGTTATTAATTTGAATATTTTTCCATGACAATTATATATAAAATTTTGTATAGTTAACCTCTCAAATATTTTTGTGGATAGCAGTCATTCGCTCAATATTTATACACATTACTTATAAACATTTAAATTGTTATATTCAGTCAAATATTATTAAATATTCATTACTTTAAGTAATACTTGACGTCGTCAATTATTTTTTTTGTTTTTTTTTTTATTATTAGCTCACTCTTTGTAAAAAGTGGGCAAAAAGGTTATTTTTTTTTAGATAAAACCGTAATTTTCTAGCATTATTTAAGTTAAGTATCACTAAAAATATTAATAAATTATTTAAACAATTAATTTTTCAACATTAATTAATTATAAACCTCGCTCTAATTGGAAAGTAGAGAAAAAGTTGAAAATGTGAGCATTATTCAAATTTAATATTTTTAAAAACTCCTGAAAATAAAATCTAAAAAACAAATTTGGTTGTTAGATCATTGGTTTTATTTTAAACTCACTCTAACTTAAAATTATAAAAACAGTTGATAATTTTACAAAAAACAGAAATTTTCTAGAATTAATAAAATTAAATATTATTAACAATAATAATAAATTATTTAGACAATTAAGTTTTTAACCTTAGTTGACCACCTCTCTCTAGGTAAGGATTGGACAATGAAGGTAACTATAAATTAAGTTGATATTTTTATTTGAAAAATTATGTTTGGAAGTTGAAAATTCAACCATCTTTTTCAAAATTTACATATTTTGTCGAAAATGCTTTTTCGTTTTCTGGTTGAAAACTTACCAACTTCTTTAAATTTTAAAGTTTTTTGTTAAAAATTTATTTAATTTTTTTTAAAGATTTATCATTTGAGTCAACTATTCACATTTTTTCGTAAAAAGTTCAACGTCTTCTTTCGAATAAGAAAATCATGAGATTTACCAATCTAAAAAATTTTTTTAACATTTTGAGTCAGCATAATTAGTTTTCTTCAAAATAGGTAAAATTTTAAACAAATTGATGAATCTTCCTTTGAAAAAAAAGATTTCTCAAATAAAAGTTTATTAGTTGAAATTACCACCAAAAATATTATAATCAGCAATTGAAAAGTGTTACTTTAAGATAAAAATTAAGTATTAAAAAAAAAAGAGTTGAATTTTTATTAAAAATAGATTTTACATTCAATTAAAAAAATCTTATTTATAATGTCAAGTTCAAGCGGTAACGATAATTTTCAAAAATTTTCTATTAAAATAAGTAAATTTTCAACTGAAAAGCACTTTAAACATAAATGGAAGTACTACATTTTTAATAATAAAACTTCATTTTCAACAAGGAAAAAATAAATAATCAACAAAATTCATGAAATTTTCAACCAAATAAATTAATTTTTAACTAAAATTCTACACCTCTGACTAAAAAATAAATTTTTGACCAAATATTTGAGTTTTCAATCCAGAAAATGAATTTTCTATAAAAAAGACAGATTCTGAAGAATATAGATTAATAATTTAACTAAGAAATGTGAAATAAAAAAAAAAGAATTTTTTTCGATTTCGAGAGAGAATTTCCAAGCCAAATAAAATAAATTTTTACTAGAATTGTAAAATTCACAACTAAACAGTTGAATTTTTGACCAAAAAGATTACATGCGTAACGAAAAAATATTTTCGACGAAAAATGGAGTAGTTGCATTTTTATTTACAAAAACTAATTATCAATAAATGAAAAGTAATTTTTACCAAATTTTCAAATTTTTAATGGTATTTTGAACACACTACTTGCCTTTCTAAATGCAAAGGTAAATATTTGAATAAAGATTTATGTCCTGACAAATATAATATAGTGAAATTGAAAGTTAAGAATGTTAATTTTTCATTTGAAATTTTTTTTTTATTAAATTCTGCAAATAAAATTTTAATCCAAGAAGGTAAATTTTTTACAAATGAAATAAAAATTTTTAACAAAGAGTGATAAATTTTTTACAGAAAACCCAGAAAGGTTTATTTGTTAGTTAGTTAGTTTAGTTAAAACGATTAAATATTCATCATAAACTAAAAACTTATTTGAATTTATAGTTAGGAAATAAATGTTCAGTAAAAATATTTAATTAACTAATGAAATAAGTTTTCAAAAAAAAAGAATAATTTTCTGCAAAATAAAGGCTAATTTACAAAAGTGGTTGGATTTTTCACTGAGAAAGATAAATTTTGTACAGAAAATAAAAAAATTCACTCCTTATTTAGAATGATATGTTTTTTAAACAAATAAAACAAATCTTCCATAAAATACTTTCATTTCCCTCAACAAAGAAATTAAAACTTTCAACCACCAAGATAGAATCTTCATCTATATTTTTTTTATTTAAGGTCAATTTTTAGTTAACCAATAATGAAAAAGTTAAATTTTCATTTTAATTTTTTTATTTTGAATAAAAAAAAGTCATCCTGAATCAGAATCAATGAATTTTCAACCGAAAAGATTTGCTTTTTACCAAGAGAGATTAATTTTTAGCAAAATACATTACTTTTTCAAAATACAAAGATTTTCAACCAAATAGTTAAATTTTTAATTTCAAAAGATGAAATAAAGATAAATGTTTAACCAAACATATAATAGTTAAATTTTGATTTTAAAATAAAATAAAAAATGAATATTTGCAAAGAAGTTATATTTTGAGCAAAAAAAAAAAAAGATTACTCAGCTAAAACGATGAATTACTGAATATAAGATTTTCTTTGAATTCGATAACAGAATTTTAGCGATTTGATAGGATTTCAAGGAATTTAATGATTGTATGGATTTCACGGCATTTAAAGGGATTATAAAATATTTAAGAAAATTGTAATTGATTTCAAAAGATTACCTCGGTTTTCAACATTTTTTAAGTCTTTTGTCAAAATATTTTTTAAAATTTGTTTAAAAAAGTTAAAATTGGCAAAATAGCGGTGGTCTCGTTTCAAAAACAAAAATTGACGAAAAACAACGTTTATTTTATTGAGTTCTTTCTTCAACAATAAAATTTTATGGTGTCATGAAAAATAAGTAAGAAGATAATTTATACACTCTCGAAAATTTTTACAATCGAGCTTTCACGTTGAAATTATTAAATTATTTGAATTTTCAAATTAAAATCGTAAACAATAAATTTAAACATATTTTGAAACCAATTGTAAAATAACAAAGTTTTGTACTTAAAAATTACTACATCCGTTTATATGACAAGCAGATCGTGGCTAATACAACTTTTTAGAACAAACTTGAAATCTAAAAAATTGTTACGTTTTTGATCTAAAAATATAATAGTTGGTACATTTTAAAATTCTTTGTCTTTTTTTCACATTGAACATGTGTTAAAATGTAAAAATATTTCATTTGACACGAGATTTTTGAAATGATTTTGTAATAATGCAATATTTCCTAAAAATTTTTTTTTCATCGAATAAGGTTTTTATTTAGCCAAGGCCTAGCTCTTGCAAGGTTACAGTCAATAATGCAATAGAGCATCACAAATTTCCAAAGACTTTAAAGAATTTTTAGAAAACTTTAGAAAATAAATTTCGATCTATATATTTCTTATATTATTCTAATTATGCTTAGTGAATGATATTTTATAAACAAAAATCAGATTCACAGATTTTACATTTGATTTTTCGAAAATAATTTATAATGCGGATCTGAAAGAAGGAACTTTTCGGAAGATATACAATACATTTTTCTTTAAAAGGGAAATTTCCTATATGAATTTTGATTTTGGTTCGGCAGAGTAGTTCGCGGAAAAAAAATTATAATATAGATCTAAAAAAATGAATTTTTAAAATAATTATTATTCTAAATTGAAACAAGGAAATGTTTAAGAAGAAATATAATTATGAATGGGATAGGGAATTAAAAGAAAAAAAAATTATTCTAAAATAAGGAAATTTTAGAAAGAGTTACAATTTTGACTAAGGACGAGGAATTTCCCCGCAGATTTATGATTTTGACTTGGAATTGAGAATTTTCAATAAATAATTAAAACTCATATCGCCAACAAGTAATTTTTTAAAAGAATTAAATTAATTTTGTCTTGCAATGGTATCATTTAAAAAAATATATGAATCATTCCTGAGTAAAAAAGAAAATTCTTGAGAAAAATTGAATTGTGATTTGGAATAGGGCATTTTAAAAAAATAAATTTACAATTCTTGTACGAAATAAGGAAATTTTTTAAAGGATTAAAATTTTTAATAAAAACAGAAAATTTTTGATAAAATGTTTATAGTTTAGATTTAATGCAAAAAATCGTTTTAGAGCATTAAAATTATTTTATCACTGAACAGGAGATTTTTTCAAATAATTGTCATTATGCTTTGTCCGCGAAATTTTCGTACAAAAATTATAATACTGATCTCAAACAGAAGTTTTTTTTAAAAAAATCGCATTTGGCGTCTGATCTATCTCGAAAATTAAAAAAAAAATGGTAAATTTGGTAGACGGTATCAGTCATTAATGTGAGAATTTCTTCGACTGTGAAAACGGCTTACCCTAAAGATTTTTAAAAGTTTTATTTTCCTAAATTTAATAACAGAGCTCTAATATTTAGAAAAGTGACAATAAAATAAAATAAAATTGAAAAACATACAATAAAATTATTTACTTAGAAAAAATGTTTGAGTTTTCTTATGCTATATAATATAAAAAAGAAAATTGTGTAAGATTTTCAGTTTTATTTGAAAAATCAGAAGCTAATGACATTCTTGGTAAAAATGCTAAGTCACATTGAAATGATGACATTTACACATTCCATCTATTTTACCTTAGTTATTTCACGCCTCGTGTCTAGATGTACCAAAAATATTTATTTACAATTCAACAAATTTCTTTACATTTTATTTTTCATGTTTTTATTTAACATTATTAAGGGACATTTAATAAAATAAATCCATTGTGGATTATAATTTAGTTCAATATTTGACTCAAGTCTTGTATCGAAAGAAAAACTTTGAATATGTTTTTTTAATAAAATTTGTCTTCAAATATTTTTAAATATACTAAAATATTAAAAATTCTAAGTAAAATTCGTTGAATGATTCTTAAATTCTTAATTGTACCTGAAGCAAGCAAAAATCTTTCTATCACGTCAGGTTATGACAAAAACGCTAATTTTCAAAACAAAAAAAAATTCCCTTTTTTTATCGAATGTTTCTAAACCTTGAAAATCGGTAGAATATGGGACGAGATTTTCGATTTAAAATTGAATATTCAAGTCTGAGAAAAAAATCGTCAATTCAAATATAACATTTTCATCTAAAAGGTGTGTCAACATTTTATTTAAAAATATTTAAGTACAGGATAATTTAGGCGTGTCTGTTTTAAAAAAGACTTTATATACCCATAGAGTATTTTACCATTTAATTAAAATTATTAACAGCGTTTTTTTCACCTCTTTGGCATTGTTCCAATCTGAAATTATTCTCGAAACTTTTTAGTTATATAGCTCAAAACTTGCTCAAATTTCAAATTCTATTAGAAATTTTCCAGTTCCAGAACAGAATTTGTTAAAATTTAAAAACTCCCTGTGTCAGCTTAAACCGGGATCTTGGTGGAGGCGTGAATGGGAATACGGAAAAGGAAAGACTGAGGAAAATAGAACAAAGAATAGAAAAAAAGAGAGGGAAGAAAGAAAAAGAAACGTAGTGATAAAGGGTATAAGAATAGAGGGGAAGGAGATGCAGGAGGGAGAGGAAAAAGTAATAAAAAGGGTTGATTCAAAAGTAAAGATAGAGGAAGTGCGAAGTATAGGAAGAGAAGAACGAGGAGGGGAGAGAATGGTACTAGTGAAACTAAAGAAATAGGAAGATAAGAGGGAAATAATGGCAAAGAAGAGGATGTTATATGGGAGCTAGGAGAGAATAGAGGATGATTTGACATGGTCACAAAGGAGGATGCAATATAAGTTAAGGAAAATAGCGGAAGAGGAAAGAAGAAAGGGAAGAAGAACATGGGTTAAATATGGGAGGATACAGATAGACGAAGTATGGTGGGATTCGTATGAAGAAAGGAAAGAGTTAGTAAGAAATGACGGGCAGGGAAACTAGGAGAGGAAAGAACGGGAGGTAGGAAAAGAATGTAGGGAAGAATGGAGGATATTTTACTGGAATATAGCAGGATTGGAGAAAAAGGATAAGGGATTTATAAGAAATTTGACACAACGGGATGTTGTAATAATGATGGAGACGTGGCTAGATGAAAAGGGATGAGCAAGAGTAAGTGGAAGATTACCAAGAGGTTGCAAATGGCAAATTCAAAATGCTAAGAGAAAGAATAAAAAGGGCAAAGCAATGGTAGGAATGGTGATGGAAGTACGAAATGAATGTATAACAGGGAAAGATAAGAAAGAGAGGAAAGAGCAAAAAGAAGGATTAATAGTAGAAGAAGTAAAGATGGGAGGAGAGAAGTGGAAGCTAGTGGGGGTTTATGTGAACGGAGATATGCAGGAGAAAGCAGAGGAGTTAAAAGAATTAATGGAAGAAAATAAAGAAGATATTAGGCTTATAATAGGTGGGGATTCCAACGCGAGAACAGGAGATAGCGGAGGAAGGGAATGGGGAGAAGAGAAAGTAAGAAAATCAATAGATAAAGTACTGAATAGGGAAGGTAAGAAGTTATTAAAGAGCTTGGAGGAGTTGGGATGGTTTATCTTAAATGAACATATAGAGGGAGATGAAGAAGGAGAATATACACAGTCAGGAGGAAAAAGGGGAACGGTAATTGATTATGTGATAGTGGATGATGAGATAAGAGAGAGGGTCAAGAAATTAGAGGCAAGTGGATATATTGATTCGGATCACTTTTCATTAATAGTGACATTAGAGGGGAAAAAATAATGGTAATATACGTAAAAAGGGGGCAAAGATAAAGAATGTAGGTAAAGGGGATTGGTCAAAGCAAGGAAAAGAAAAGATTAGAGAAATGGTTAGAAATATTAAAATGCGAGAGGAAAATGTGGACAAGCAGATAAAAAAAATGATAGAAGAAGTGAAAAGAGGATTAGAATCAACAAACAAAAATGAAGTTAGTAAAGAGAGAAATAGAAGTGGATGGGATGACGAGTGTAAAGAGAAAAAGAAGAAGGTCAGAAATGAATTAACAAAGTGGAGAAAAGAAAATAGTAATGGGGAAGAATATAGGAGAAAAAAGAAAAAGTATTCTGATTTGTGTGATCAAAAGAAACAGGAAGAGAATAAAAGGTTTAAGGAAGAGGCGGAGAATGCTAGGACGAAAGAAGAGGTATGGAAGGTAGGAAATAGAGAAAGAAGAAAAAGAAAAAGAGTAAACCAAGAAATTAAAATGGTAGAATGGAAAAAATATTTTTTGGATTTGAGATTGGAAGAGGATATAACAACAGAAGAAATAGTCAAGGTATTAGGAATAATTGAAGATGGAAAGGCACCAGGCATAGATGAGATTTGAAATAAAGTATGGAAATATGGAGGAACAGAACTAGAGAAATGGGCATGGATAATGTGTAATCGAGTACGGAGAGGAAAGGTGTAGCCAGAGTTATGGAAAGAAGGAGTAGTGATACTAATAGTGAAGAAAGGAAAAGGAGAGGAGGTTAAAGATTATAGGGTTGTGACTCTGATGCCAACACTGTATAAAGTATATGTAACTGTTCTGTCGGAGAGATTGAAGAAATAAATTAAATAAAAAAAGATAGAGCCACCGAGTGAGACAGGGTTTAGAAAAGGAATTGGGGGTGATGGACAACATATATGTTCTGAACTATCTAGTAAATAGGAGGATTAAAAGAAAAAAAGAAGCAATGATAACTATGTTCGTGGACTGAAAGGCAGCGTTTGACTCATTACACCGAGGCGAGACAGAAAAAGTTATGGTGAAAAAGGGGTAAGAGAGGGATTGATAAAAAGACTTTCGGAAATTTTTAGAGAGACAAAAATTAGGGTAGGGGATCAAGTAGGAGAGAATTTCTGGTTAGTGAGAGGAGTGAAACAAGAATGTCCGCTGAGCCCGCTTTTATTTAATATATTAATATCAGACTTGGAAGAAGAAATGGAGAGAAAAGGTTGGGGAGGAGTTAGGTTAGGGAAGGAAAGGATATATACACTGGCTTACGCAGATGACATAGTGCTGATAGCAGAGGATGAAGAAAGGATGGCGGGCTTAATTACAGGATTAGAGAAATATTTAGATGGGAAAAAGCTGAATTTAAATGTAGAAAAGACAAAGATAATGAAGTTTAGAAAAGGAGGGGGGAGACAAAAAAATTAACGGGGAGATTGAAGGGTATAGAGATAGAAGAAGTAAAGGAGCAGCAGGGGTAGTGAAACAGATATGGGGAATAGGCAAAAGAAGGTTAAAAAAAATTAGAGAAGGAGAATGTGGTTATTTGATATTTTGGTATCGCCGGTATTAAGTTATGGCGCAGAGATATGGGGATAAAGAGAAAGGAAAGATATTGAAAGTTTACAAGGAAGATATATAAGGTTCACATAAGGGTAGATTGAAGGACGCTAGGATATATGGTGAGAGAAAAAGTGCACAGCGATAAATTAAGAATTAGAGCGGGAAAGAGAGCATGGAAATTTGAGACAAAGCTGATGGAGGGAAAGGGAGGGGAGTTGGGAAGAAGAAAGGTGGGAGTTCTTAAATACGAGAGACATGGAAGACGGGACTGGAGTAAACTATAAAGAATTGTAAAAAAAAGACAATTAATAGAAAGATGGGGGATGATTGAGGAATCTAAATATAATAAATGGTATAAGATGATGAAAAAAAAAGGTTTACCAAAGTATTTAGAGAAGGGATAAGGAGAGAGAAGGTGGCTTAGAATAGCAAGATTTAGATTGGGAAACGAGGTAAGAGAGGGGAGGTATTGGGAAAAGTAAGATAACAG
>JAAAKG020207013.1:0-48355 GCA_010014905.2 Druon quercuslanigerum | reverse complement strand
AACTAAAAAGAAAAATTGAAGTTTTCTTTTTAATTTTTAAGAAAGACGTTAAACTTTGAAATCCAGTAGTTAATTTTTAAACAAAAAAATTAATTTTCTACCGAAAAATACGAATTTTTAGCAAAATTCAAGAATCTCCAACCAAAAAATTGAATTTTCAACTATGAAAGATAAATTTTTAAACAAAAAGATAATTTTACAACCAAAAAACAAACAAAAATAAATAAACAAATAAATAAACAACAAATAAACAAAAATAGTTTTCTAACAACAAAAAAAAATCTTTTTTTAACGAAATTTAAAATTTCTCAAACAAATAATTGAAATTGCAACTAAAAAGGATAAATTTTTCAACGAAAATATTAATTTACTACCAAAAAGACGATTTTTCAATAAAATTCAAAAATTCTGAACGAAAAAGTTGAATTTTCAACTAAAAAAGATAAGTTTTTAAACAAGAAAAATAATTTTCTACCGAAAAAAAGAATTTGTAACAAAATTCAAGAATCCGCAACCAAAAAATTGAATCTTCAACTCAAAAAGATAAATTTGAAACAAAAAGATAAATTTACAACTTTTAAGAAACTCGTTAAACTTTTATACCCATTTTTTAAATTTTTAAACAAAAAAAAACTGTGTTTCTAACAACAAAAAAAGAGAATTTTTAACAAAATACAAGAATCCGCAACCAAAAAGTTGAATTTTTAACTAAAAAAGAAGACTTTTTAAACAAATATATTACTTTACTACTATAAAGACGAACTTTTTATAAAATTCAAGAATTCTTAACCAAAAATGTGAATTTTTAAGAAAGTCATTCAACTTTAATGCCCATTTTTACAAAATTTTCAACAAAAAAAAAAGAATTTTGAACGAAATTCAAGATTTCTAACCAAAAAGTTAAATTTTTAACTATAAAAGATAAATATTTAAAATAGTCAAAAATATTAATTTATTACTAAGAAAATCAAATTTACATCGAAAATGAAATATGTCGTTAAATTTTTCGTTAAGAAAATTAATTTTTTATCGAAATTTTTAAACAAAAAAAATTCAATTTAATTTTTCTTTAGATTTTTAAACAAAAAGATTAACTTTCTACAGAAAAAAAACGAATTTTTAGCCAAATGTAAGAATCCGCAACAAAAAAATTGAATTTTCAACTAAAAAAGATAAATTTTTAAACAAAAATGAAATTTAGATATTTTTAAATTAAAAAATTATTTTTTGCCAAAAATAAAATTATGTTTAAAAATAATAGTTTAACTTTCAATCAAGAGGAGTTGTAAACTAATAAATATAACTTGACAATAATAAATAGAACAGTTAAATTTTCAGTTGAAAATTGACAGTTTCACTTACAAATTAAACATTTTTAAATTGAACATTTAAAATTGTAACGTTACAATTTTAAAAGCTCTTAAAAATTCTAGAGATTCAAACCAAATTCAAAAAATTTGGTTTCAATTTACTCGTCTTAAATTAACAGTAAAATATTGCTAAATATTACGTACTTACTCCTTCCTAAATTAAAAAATTTCAAATATATAACTTTAAAACTGAATAATTTAGACTTGAACAATATTTCAAATTAAAATAAACGAAAAAACATCGTTTTGATCATAAAATAATATTTTGGGGGTTTAGTGGAATAATAAAAACTAATAAAAATAATAAAAAAAAAGAACAATTGAATTTTAAAATCCCAAGGATTTTTCTATAAAAAAATCATTTCAGATAAGCAATATTTATATAAATTTCAGTACACAATGAAGAAGAAGGATCCTTTTATTGCCATCATGATATTTTATTACCCTCGCAGCCACTGTGTCTAGAGTGGCTCAATTTTGACCCTTCAGATGCCGCACCAGGTAAAAATAAATTCCCAAAAATAATATTTTATAATTATCTTTGACACAATAAAAAAAAATCTACTTCTTATAGGCAATTTGTGTGCCATTGGTGATTTTACACCAATAATTAAGGTCTGGGATTTAGATATTGTTGATTGTTTGGAACCGGCCTTTAAATTGGGGCGCAAGCAGAATAAAAAGAAAAAAATCAAACGAATCGGTCACAAAAATTCGGTTTTAGATTTATCCTGGAATACGAATTATACGTGAGTAAATTTGAGTTGGAAATATACATTTTTTATTTGTATTTTTCGATCATTTATGTGATGAGGAGTGTTAATTTGATTTTAGACACGCGATAGCGAGTGGGTCTGTTGATCAGACAGTTCTTTTATGGGATTTAGAAAATGGCACGCCTGTTACAAAATTGTCGAGCTTCACTGATGCAGTTCAAGCGGTCAAGTGGCATCCGAGTAACGCTCATCATTTGTTGACGGGATCTATGGACAAGTGAGTATCTGATTTTATTTTTACTTTTATTTGTACTAGCAGCATCAATAGTTTAAATTCAAGTTAAAAAATTTTAATTTTTAAATAAAAAACTACAATTTTTCAAGAAACAAGTTCAATTTTCAAAGAAAAAGATAAATTTTGAACTAATATTTTTAATCGTCAACTACAACATGAATTTTTAAGAAGATAGTTTAACTTTAAAACCTGATTCTACAATTTGCAAGCAAAAATATAAATTTTTCAACAAAAAGATTAATTTTCTACCGAAAAAAAGAACTTTTAACAAAATTCTAGAATCCTCAACCGAAAAATTAAATTTTCAACTAAAAAGGATAAATTTTTAAACAAAAATATTAATTTAGAACCATAAAGACGAATTTTCAAGTAAAAAAGATGAGTTTTTAAAGAAAAAGATTAATTTTTTACCAAAAAAGACGATTTTTTTTAATTTTTAAGAAAGTCGTAAAACTCAATTATCCATTTTTTAAATTTTTAAACAAAAAAACTAGTTTTCTAACAACAAAAAAACGAATTTTTAACAAATCTCAAGAATTCTCAACCAAAAATTAAATTTTCAACTATAAAGGATAAATTTTTAAACAAAAATATAAATTTTTAACCAAAAAGAATAATTTTCAATAAAAATGAATAAAAAACCACAATGTGCACTATAAAGTTAAATTTTCAACTAAAAAGAAGCATTAAAGGTTTTTTTTTATAATTTTGATGAAAGATGTTAAACTTTTAAATTCAGTTTTAAAATTTTTAAACAAAAAAACTAATTTTTAACAAAATTCAAGAATTCTCAACCAAAAAAGTGAATTTTTAAGAAATTGTTTTTTAATTTTTAAGAAACTTGTTAAACTTTAATACCTGTTTTTTAAATTTTTCACAAAAAAACGAATTTTTAACAAATCTCAAGAATTCTCAACCAAAAAATAATTTTCAACTATAAACGATAAATTTTTAAACAAAAATATAAATTTTTAATCAAAAAGAATAATTTTCAATAAAAGTAAAAAAAAACACAATCTGCACTGTAAAGTTGAATTTTCAACTAAAAAGAAGCATTACAATTTTTTTTTAAATAATTTTGATAAAAGACGTTAAACTTTTAAATCCAGTTGTTAAATTTTTTAACAAAAACATTAATTTTCTAACAAAAAAAAAGAATTTTTAACAAAATTCAAGAATTCTTATTCAAAAAATTGATTTTTTTAACTAAAAAAGATCAATTTTGAAGCAATAATATTAATTTACTACCAAAAAGACGAATTTTCTAAAAAATTCAAAAATTTTACACCAAAAAGTTGAATTTTCAACTAAAAAGAAGAATTAAAGTTTTTTTTTTTAATTTTTGAGAAAGATGTTAAAGTTTGGAGTGCAGTACTTAATTTTTAAACAAAAAGATTAATTTACAACCAAAAAAGACGAATTTTTAAAAAAATTCAAGAATCCTCCACCAAAAAGGAAAATTTTTAAGACAATTTTTTTTAGTTTTTAAGAATGTTGTTAACCTTGAATACCCATTTTTTGAATTTTTAAATAAAAAAACTAGTTTTCTAACAACAAAAAAACCAATTTTTAGCAAAATTCAAGAATCTCCAACCAAGAAATTGAATTTTCAACTATGAAAGATAAATTTTTAAACAAAAATATAAATTTTGCACCAAAAAGAATAGTTTTTATTAAAAGTCAATAAAATTCCACAATCTGCACTAAAAAGTTCAATTTTCAACTAAAAAGAAGCATTAAAGTTTTTTTTTTATAATTTTAATGAAAGATGTTAAACTTTTAAATCCAGTTGTTAAATTTTTAAACAAAAACATTAATTTTCTAACAAAAAAAAAACGAATTTTTAGCAAAATTCAAGATTCTCCAACCAAAAAATTGAATTTTCAACTATGAAAGATAAATTTTTAAACAAAAATATAAATTTTGCACCAAAAAGACTAATTTTTATTAAAAGTCAATAAAATTCCACAATCTGCACTAAAAAGTTCAATTTTCAACTAAAAAGAAGCATTAAAGGTTTTTTTAAAAATTTTAATGAAAGATGTTAAACTTTTAAATCCAGTTGTTAAATTTTTAAACAAAAACATTAATTTTCTAACAAAAAAAAACGAATTTTTAACAAAATTCAAGAATTCTCAACCAAAAAGGTGAATTTTTAGGCATTTTTTTTTCTAATTTTTAAGAAAGTTGTTAATCTTCAATAGCTGTTTTTTAAATTTTAACAAAAAAGACAAATTTTTAAAAAATTTCAAGAATCCCAGAATACCCATTTTTTGAATTTTTTAACATAAAAACTTGTTTTCTAGCAACAACAACAAAACGCATTTTTAACAAATCTCAAGAATTCTCAACCAAAAAACTGAATATTTAATGAAGAAAGATAATTTTTTAAACGAAAATATTAACTTACTGCCAAAAAGAGGAATTTTCAGTCAAATTCAAAAATTCTGAACCAAGAACTTGAATTTTCAACTAAAAAGAAGAATTAAAGATTATTTTTGAATTGTTTAAAAAGAGGTCCAACTTTGAAATCCAGTGTTTAAATTTTTAAACAAAAAGATTAATTTTCTGATGAAAAAAATGAATTTTTAACAAAATTCGTGAATCGTCAACCAAAAAACTGAATTTTTAAGTAAAAAAATTGGTTTTTAAACAAAAAGATTAATTTTTTAACGAAAAAATGATGTTTTAATAAAATTCAAGAATTCTCAACCAAAAAGTTAAGTTTTCAACTAAAAAGAGGAATTAAAGATTTTTTTGGAAGTTTTAAGAAAGTGGTTAAACTTTGAAATCTATTTGTTAAATTTTTAAATAAAAAGATTAATTTTCTAACGAAAAAATGAATTTTTAGCAAAATTCAAGAATTCCTAACCAAAAAATTGAATTTTCAACCTAAAAAATAAATTTTTTAACAAACCAAACAATTAACAACCAAAAAGACGAATTTTCAATTAAAAAATATGAGTTTTTGAACAAAATAATAATTAACAACCAAAAAAGACGAGTTTTTTTTAATTTTTAAGAAATTCGTTAAACTTTATTATCCACTTTTTAAATTTTTAAACAAAATAACTAAATTTCTAACAACAAAAAAACAATTTTTTTAACAAATCTCAAGAATTCTCAACCAAAAAATGGAATTTTCAACTAAAAAGAAGAATTTAAGGTTTTTTTTTAATTTTTAAGGAAGACGTTAAACTTTGAAATCCATTTGTTAATTTTTAAACCGAAAGATTAATTTTCTACCGAAAAAAAAAATTTTTAACAAAATTCAAGAAACCACAACCAAAAAGCTTAATTTACAACTAAAGAGAAGAATTAAAGATTATTTTTGAATTTTTAAGAAAGAGGTTAAACTTTGGAATCCAGTTTGTAAATTTTTAAACAAAAAGATTAATTTTCTGACGAAAAAAAACGAATTTTTAGCAAAATTCAAGAATCTCCAACCAAAGCATTGAATTTTCAACTAAAAAAGATAAATTTTTAAACAAAAAGATTAATTTACAACCGAAAAAGACGAACTTGTAATAAAATTCAAGAATACTCAACCAAAAAGGTGAATTTTGAAGCCTTTTTTTTAATTTTTAAACAAAACGACTAGCTTTCTTACAACAAAATAAACCCCCTTTTTAACGAAATTCAAAATTTCTCAACCAAAAAATTGATCTTTTAACTAAAAAAGATCAATTTTGGCGCAATAATATTAATTTACTACCAAAAAGACGAATTTTCAATAAAATTCAAAAATTCTGAACGAAAAAGTTGAATTTTCAACTAAAAAAGATAAATTTTTAAACAAAAACAATAATTTTCTACAAAAAAAAAAGAATGTTTAACAAAATTCAAGAATCCGCAACCAAAAAATTGAATCTTCAACTCAAAAAGATAAATTTGAAACAAAAAGATAAATTTACAACCAAAAAAGACGAATTTTGAATAAAATTCAAGAATTCTTAACCAAAAATTTGAATTTTTGAGAAAGTCATTCAACTCCAATGCCCATTTTTAAAAAATTTTTAACCAAAAAACTAGTTTTCTAACAACAACAAAAAAATAATTTTTAACGAACTTCAAGATTTCTAACCAAAAATTTAAATTTTTAACTATGAAAGATAAATGTTTAAAATTTTCAAAAATATTAATTTATTACCAAAAAGACTAATTTTCAATAAAATTCAGAAATTCTGGACAAAAAAGTTGACTTTTCCACTAAAAAGAAGAATTTTCTAACGAAAAAAAGGAATTTTTAGTAAAATTTAAGAATCTCCATCCAAAAAATTGAATTTTCAACTACAAAAGATAAATTTTTAAACAAAAAGGAAATGTAGATATTCTCAAATTAAAAAATTAATTTTTTCCAGAAAGAAAATGAGATTTAAAATTAATAGTTTAACTTTTAATCAGGAAGATTTTTCAGCTAAAAAATATAAGTTGACAATAATAAATGGAACAGTTAAATTTTCAGTTAAAAAAATAATTTTCATCCAAGCAATTAAATGATGTAGGTTTTATTTGAAAATTTTCACCGAAAATAAAATCATTTATTTTTCATTAAAAAATTAATTTTTACCTGAAGAAACGAATGTGCAAGAAAATACTTAAATTTTAAACCAAAAAGATGAATTTTCTAAGGCAAAAAAAAAACTAAATTTTAACAAAATTCATGAATTTTCAACTAAGAAAATCAAATTTACACCGAAAATGGAATGTGTCGTTAAATTTTCCGTTAAGGAAATTAATTTGTTATCGAAATTTAAAAAAAAAATCCAATTTAATTTTTCTTTAAATTTTTAAAGAAAAAGATTAATTTTCTATCGAAAAAAACAATTTTTAGCATAATTCAAGAATTCCCAATCAAAAAATGGAATTTTGAAATAAAAAAGATAAATTTTTACACAAAAAGATTAATTTACAACCAAAAAAGACGAATTTTTAATAAAATTCAAAAATTCTTAACCAAAAAGTGGAATTTTTTAACAAAAATATTAATTTGCTACCAAAAAGACGAATTTTCAATAAAATTCAAAAATTCTGAACAAAAAAGTGGAATTTTCAAGTAAAAGGAAGAATTAAAGATTATTTTTGAATTTTTAAGAAAGAGGTTAAACTTTGAAATCCAGTCGTTAAATTAAAAAAAAAAGAATAATTTTCTACCGAAAAAAACGAATTTTCAGCAAGATTTAAGAATCCCCAACCAAAAAATTGAATTTTCTACTAAAAAAGATTTTCAAATTAAAAAATTAATGTTTGCCAAAAAGTTAGTAGTTAGTAGTTAAATTTATCATTAAGAAAATTATTTTTTTATCAAAAAAACGAATCTGTAAGAAAATAGTTAATTTTTCTACCAAAAAGATGAATTTTTTTCTAAAAAAATGATTATTAAAACTATAATACTTAAAATTTTAGAAAAATAAATGTTTCACCAAAAAAACGAATCGTCTCTAAAGTAGTTTTTAAAAATTATTTTTTAAACAGAAATAGAAGAATTAAATTTTTAGGTAAAACCATCAATAAATTCTACCATAAAAATAAATTCTCAACAAAATAATTTAATTTTAACTATGATTTAAAAAAAAATAGTTCAATTTTTAAACAGAGAGATCAAATTTGAACTAAAATAAACAATTCTCTACAAAAATGCAAAAGTTAATTTTTCTGTTTAAAAAAAATTATTTTTTCAGTAAAAAAAGGAGTTTTCAAAGAAAATAGTTCAATTTTCATCCCACCGATTTTCAACCAAGATGAAAGATTCTTCAAACAGAAAACTGAATTTTTTTAAATTAGTTCAACTTTCAACAAAGTAGTTGAATTTTAAAGTACAATTTTTTTTAGTTTGAATAATTAATTTTTAACCAAAAAAAAAAATTAAATGAGGTATTTTTTATTTGAAAGTATGTTGAAAAAGTATTTGTAAGATTTAAATCAATTTTATAAATTTTTCTGAATTAAAAACAAATGGGTAAACTTTGCTTTTTTTAAAAAGATTTTTCGAATTTCGATTCAAAATATTTGAAAGAAAATGAAAATTTTGAAGGTTTTTGAAAAAAAGAAAATAAAGATTTTTTTCTTCACATTTCTGAAATATTTCAAATGATTCTTTCTTTTGAATAATAAAGCTTAACAGAAAATTGAAGAAGATGAAATTTTAGAAACAATTATAAACATGAAAATATTTCAAAATTTAACTTTTTCAGATAAAGATTCAATATTTTAGTTAAAAAATCATCACTTTTATTGACAATTAAACAATTTTGTTGAAAATTCGTGTCTTTTTAATGAAAATTAATTTTTTTTCAACTTTTTTCATACTTTTTCAGATTCGTTAGATTGTTCGACTTCAGAACGGAAGATAATTTTAAATCTATTTCCTGGGAAACTCCTGGAGAGGTAGAACGAGTTTTGTGGAATCACTTTAATCCTCACATTTGCTTCGTGAGTATAGCAAAATTTTAAAATCTGTAAAAATCATGGAATTTTTTCGAAACTGATTGGGTTTTTTTCTTACAATTATTTCTAAATTTATGCGAATTGATTTTTTTTACTAATAATAGGGAACAAACACATTTGCGATTATTATTCGGTCGTTTCACGCAATACTTAAATAAAAATATAAAATTAATTTTAATACAAAAATTTTGTCTTATAGTATTTAATATCTAAAATAATTTAAAAGAGAAGCAAAAACAATATTTTTGATAATTGATGAAAATTGAAATTTTAAATGATGAATCATCTACCAAAAAGTTGCATTTTTAACCAAATAAGATAATTTTTCATTTAAGAAGTTTAATTTTTTAATTTAAAAGACCTATTGTCAAAAAAAAAAAACATAAATTTTTATCCAAAAAGTTGAATTTTAAACAAGAAGAATAATTTTCTTCCAGAAAGGAGAAATTTTTAACAAATTACATAAATTTTCAATAAAACAGTTGAATTTTTAAACTAAAGAAGATCAATTTTTTACAAAAAATGGAATAGTCAAATTTTAATTTCAAAATAAATTAATTTTCATTACAAAAAAAAAACAAATTTTTGTACCAAATAGTTTAATTTTAAATTTAAAAATATTCATTTTTAACAAACAATGGAATGGTCAAAATTTCATTTGAAAAAAAAAATAATTTCCAATAAAAAACAAAATTTTCTTCTAAAATGGATGAATTTTTAACAAATTAAATAAATTTTCAAACAAACATTTGAATTTTGAAACTAAAAGCGATCAGTTTTTTCACCAAAAATGGAAAAGAAAAATGTAAGTAAAACAAATTTATTTCCTACAAAAAATTTGAATTTTCTAAAATTACATACATTTTCAAAATGAAAAATATTAAATTGTGATTGAATTGTAAAATTCTAATTAGAAAATTAATTTTTAATCAAAAAACGAATTTTCAGCAAATTGAATTAGTTTTGAACCAAACAGTTAAATTTTTAAATTAAAAAAATATCCATTTTTCAACCAAATGTTTATATCTTGAAACTAAAAAAGATTCTTTATGAACCAAAAATGGCATTGTCAAATTTTTATTTAAAAACATGTATTTCCTTTAAAAAAATGTACAAAAATCTGAATTTTTAACAAAAAAACGTCAATTTTTTAATCAAATAGTTAACATTTTTAACGAGAAAAGAATAATCTTTAACCAAAAATGAAATTTTTAAGTTTTTCACTAAAAAAAAATTTAATTTTTAATCGAAAAACTAATTTTATTCAAAACAGTTGAATTATCTACCGAAACGGATGATTAATTTGCAACCGAAAGTAGCATAGTCAAATTTTCATTTTTAAAAGTTAATTTTTAAATTAAAACAAAAAAACAAATTTCTACAAATTAGTTGAATCTTCTTTTAAAAATTTTGAATTTTCTACCAAATTGTTTAAATTGAAGCCAAATTGACGATTTATCTACAAAATAACTGAATTTTCAAACCTGTAAATAGGAATTTCGAATGAAAAGACAATTTTTAACTCAGCACTTAAATTTTTTACCTAATAGTTCAATTTTCAGTTAAAAAATTAATTGTTCTGATGTATCGTTACACCACATTTTTTAGATAGGAACAATTAATTTTTGAAATCTTTATGGAAAGTTAAAATTTGGTGTACTCAAGTCATCAACTATTTGCTAGAATATTAACTTTTTTGTTAAAAAATTATATTTTTGGTTTGAAAGCTCAATTGTTTTGTAGATAATTCGTCCTTTAGGCTTTAAAATTCTACAATTTTGTTGAAAATTCGTATTTTTTTATAGAAATTTTTTGTTGAAAATTCCACTACTTGGTTCAAAAGTAATATTTAAATTTTATTTGCAACTGTTAAATTTTCAACCAATTATGATGAATTTTCTATCATAAAAGACGAAGTTTTAATCCAACAGAATGAATTTTTAATAGCATAACGATGAATAAGAAATTAGTTATAAATTTTCCAAAAAGAATTAAATTTTTAACAAAGTAGTATAATTTTGAAGCAACAAGTTGAACTTTATACAAACCAGACTAATTTTCTACCCAAAAAGACGACTGTTTAACAAAATATATAACTTTTCTACCAAATAGTTACGTTTCCAAACAAAAAGTTGAATTTTCAACAAAAGAGATTTATCTTCTAACCAATAAGACAATTTTTTAAAAACAAAGTGCATGCATTTTCTAATAAATATTTCCATTTTTATTTTAAACAATACACAGGATGAATTTTTGACCATAAATGAAATAGCTAAAATTTTGAGATAAAAACTTTTATAAAAAAAATATATTTTCAATAAAATTGTTAAATTTTCAACCAAAAAGACGAATTTCCACCGTAAAAGATTTATAAATTTTATAAAAGATTCTATGAAATTAGAATTTTTGACAAAATACATGAATTTTAAAAATAAAAGTTAATTTAAAATAAAATAGTGGAATTTTTCACTAAAATATTGAAGCCTTAATAAATAAATAAAATCTTTTTTAACAGAGTAGATCAACTTTAATCCTAAAACTGGTAACGTTATTTATGGAATGTACCGTCAGGCATTTTTTCTTTTCTTTCCTTTTATTGCAAATTATTGCGGGTTAATAAAGTAGTTGAATATTTAATAAAAAAAAAAGATGACTAATAATATAGTTGGATTTTCAACATATAATTAAATTTTAAATGATTTACAAATTTTTCCTTTTAGCCTCCCCCCTCCCCATCCTAAAACTGATGACGTATTTTATAGAAAGTACTGGCAGGCATTTCTTTCTTTCATTTTATGAAAATTTTATGAAAATTCAACTACAAAAGTAGTTAAATTTTTTATTTAATAAAGATAACTTTAATAATATATATTATAATAAAAAAATAAACTCTTACCCAAAAATAGTAGTATATTATGTAAAATACCGTCAGGCATTTTTTTCATTTTATGAAAAAATTAACGCAGTTTAACAAAGTAGTTGAATTTTTTATTTTAAAAAGATAACTTTAGTAATATAGTTTATAATAAAAAAATTAACTTTCAGCTAAAAATAATAGTATTTTATGGGAAATACCGTCAGTCATTTTTTTCTTTCATTTTATGAAATTTTTCGCAGGTTAACTAAGCAGCTGAGTTGTTAATTAAAAAAATATTTTTTTAATAATAGGTTAATTTTCAACGAATAAAAGAATTTTCAATGAAATAACATTTTTCGCAAAATCAATTTAACAAATGAACTTTTACCTAAAAATAGTAATATTTTATGGGAAATAGCGTCAGGCATTTTTTTCTTTCATTTTATGAACATTTTCGCAGGTCAATAAAGTAGTTGAATTTTTGATAAAAAAAAAGATGTCTTTAATAATATAGTTTAATATTCAACAAATAAATGAACTTTCAATGAAATAGTAGAATTTTTAACAAAACCAATTTTTAAAAAAAACTTTCGCCCAAAAATAGTAGTATTTTATGAAAAGTACCGTCAATAATTTTTTTTTATTTTATGAAAATTTTCGCAGGTTAACAAAGTAGTTGAATTTTTAATAAAAAAATATTTCTTAGATAATAGTTTAATTTTCAACAAATAACATCATTTTTCGCAAAACCAATTTAAAAAATGGACTTTCACCCAAAAATAGTAGTATTTTATGAGAAATACCGTGAGGCATTGTTTTTCTTTCATTTTATAAACATTTTCGCAGGTCAATAAAGTAGTTGAATTTTTGATATAAAAAAGATGCCTTTAATAATATAATGGCATTTTTATGAAATAATTAACTTTCGCCCAAAAATAATAGTCTTTTATGAAAAGTACCGTCAATAATTTTTTTTATTTTATGAAAATTTTCGCAGGTCAATAAAGTAGTTGAATTTTTGATAAAAAGTATTCCTTTAATAATATAGTTTAATTTTCAACAAATAAATAAATTTTCAATCAAATTACAGCATTTTTAGCAAAACCAATAAAAAAATGAACTTTCACCCAAAATAGTAGTATTTTATGAGAAATACCGTCAGGCATTTTTTTCTTTCATTTTATGAAATTTTTAGCAGGTTAACAAAGCAGCTAAATTTTTGATAAAAAATATTTCTTTAATAATAGCTTAATTTTCAATGAAATAAGAAAATTTTAAACTAAACTAATAAAAAAATGTATTTTCACCCAAAAATAGTTCTCTCATTTTATGAAAATTTTCGCAGGTCAATAAAGTAATTGAATTTTTGATACAAAAAAGGTGTCTTTAATATTTTAATGGCATTTTTATGAAATAATTAACTTTCGCCCAAAAATAGTAGTATTTTAGAAAAGGTACTGTCAATTTTTTTTTATTTTAAGAAAATTTTCGCAGGTTAACTAAGCAGCTGAGTTGTTAATTTAAAAAATATTTTTTTTAAATAGGTTAATTTTCAACGAATAAAAGAAATTTCAATGAAATAACAGCATTTTTCGCAAAACCAATTTAAAAAATGGACTTTCACCCAAAAATAGTAGTATTTTATGAGAAATACCGTCAGCCATTGTTTTTCTTTCATTTTATAAACATTTTCGCAGGTCAATAAATTAGTTGAATTTTTGATAAAAAATATTTCTTTATTAATATAGTTTAATTTTTAACAAATAAATAAATTTTTAATCGAATTACAGAATTTTTAGTAAAACCAATAAAAAAATGTACTTTCACCCAAAACAGGAGTATTTTATGGCAAATACCGTACGGCATTTTTTCTTTCATTTTATGAACATTTTCGCAGGTCAATAAAGTAGTTGAATTTTTGATATAAAATATTTCTTTAATAATAGCTTAATTTTCAATGAAATAAGAGAATTTTTAACCAAACCAATAAAAAAATGTATTTTCACCCAAAAATAGTTCTCTCATTTTATGAAAATTTTCGCAGGTCAATAAAGTAATTGAATTTTTGATACAAAAAATATGTCTTTAATATTTTAATGGCATTTTTATGAAATAATTAACTTTCGCCCAAAAATAGTAGTATTTTAGAAAAAGTATACTGTCAATTTTTTTTTATTTTAAGAAAATTTTCGCAGGTTAACTAAGCAGCTGAGTTGTTAATTAAAAAAATATTTTTTTTTAATAGGTTAATTTTCAACGAATAAAAGAAATTTCAATGAAATAACAGCATTTTTCGCAAAACCAATTTAAAAAATGGACTTTCACCCAAAAATAGTAGTATTTTATGAGAAATACCGTCAGTCATTGTTTTTCTTTCATTTTATAAACATTTTCGCAGGTCAATAAATTAGTTGAATTTTTGATAACAAATATTTCTTTATTAATATAGTTTAATTTTCAACAAATAAATAAATTTTTAATCGAATTACAGCATTTTTAGTAAAACCAATAAAAAAATGAACTTTCACCCAAAACAAGAGTATTTTATGGCAAATACCGTACGGCATTTTTTTCTTTCATTTTATGAACATTTTCGCAGGTCAATAAAGTAGTTGAATTTTTGTTACACAAAATATGTCTTTAATAATGTAATGAAATTTTTATGAAATATTTATCTTTCGCCCAAAAATAGTAGTATTTTAGAAAAAGTACCGTCAATTTTTTTTTTATTTTATGAAAATTTTCGCAGTTCAATAAAGTAGTTGAATTTTTGATAAAAAAAAGATGCCTTTAATATATAGTTTCATCTTCAACAAATACTTAAATTTTCAATCAAATAATAGAAATTTTAGCAAAACCAATACAAAAAATGAACTTTCGCTCAAAAATAGTAGTATTTTATGGGAAATACCATCAGGCATTTTTGTCTTTCATTTTATGAACATTTTCGCAGGCTAAGAAAATAGTAGAATTTTTGATAAAAGAATATATCTCTAATAATGTAGTTTAATTTTCAACAAATAAATTAATTTTCAATGAAATAATAGAATTTTTAAGCAAACCAATAAAAAAATGAACTTTCGCCCAAAAATAGTAGTATTTGATGGGAAATACCGTCAGGCATTTTTTTTCTTTCATTTTATGAAATTTTTCGCAGGTTAACAAAGCAGCTAAATTTTTGATAAAAAATATTTCTTTAATAATAGCCTAATTTTTAATGAAATAAGAGAATTTTTAACCAAACCAATAAAAAAATGTACTTTCACCCAAAAATTTTCGCATGTCAATAAAGTAGTTGAATTTTTTATACAAAAAAGATATCTTTAATATTGTAATGGCATTTTTATGAAATAATTAACTTTCGCCCAAAAATAATAGTATTTTATGAAAATTACCGTGAATAATTTTTTTTTTATTTTATGAACATTTTCGCAAGTCAATAAAGTAGTTAAGTTTTTTATAAAAAAAAATATATCTTTAATAATGTAGTTTAATTTTCAACAAATAAATTAATTTTCAATGAAATAATAGAATTTTTAAGCAAACCAATAAAAAAATGAACTTTCACCCAAAAATAGTAGTATTTTATGGGAAATACCGTCAGGCATTTTTTTCTTTCATTTTATGAACATTTTCGCAGGTCAATAAAGTAGTTGAATTTTTGATACAAAGAAGATGTCTTTAATAATATAGTTTCATCTTCAAGAAATAATTAAATTTTCAATCAAATAATAGCAGTTTTAGTAAATACCAATAAAAAAATGAACTTTTGCCCATAAATAATAGTATTTTATGGGAAATACCGCCAGGCATTTTATTTTATTTTTTTTCACTTTATGAAAATTTTCGCAGGCTAGCACTGACAATGGTTACATTCAGTGTATCGATGTTCGCAAAGACAAGCCCCTCTGGCAGCAATCTGTTCATGAAAGTGCAGTAACAGGTAGATAAATGAACAATTTTCCAAGTTTTACCCAAAAATATTATTAGAATTTGCCATAATTTCTGTATTTTTTCAACAGGTTTATCTTTGAGTGCCACTTGTCCTGGCTTGCTAGTCAGTACATCCGACGACGGAATGATTAAAGTTTGGGATGTCCTCGATAGCCAAGAATTGCAACCAGTTTGGGAAAATAAAACGAGTATAGGAAAAATACTCTGTCTCAACTCAAATCCAGACAGTCGATTTATCTTTTCGGCAGGAGGTGATAACAAGTCGAGCAATTACAAAGTTTTCGATTTTTCTCTAATATCTCCAGGTGAGTTGAACATTTTTTTCTTTTACTTTTTACAAGTTTCACAGTGATCCTGAAGAATATTTTTGTTAAAAGAATTTTTAAAGAATAGCTCTTTTTTTCACCTACTATTTTGGTTTGAAATTTAATTTTTTTTTCATTCAAAAGACTATTTTTTATTCAGAATTCATCCCCTTTTGTTAAAAAGTAGTCTTTTTCGTCAAAAATTTAACTGTTTTCGTTAAAATTGGTTTCTCTTTTTATAGAAAATTCGTTTTTTTTTAATTAAAAACTCGTCTGATAGAAAAATTATTTTTTTTGTTGAAAATTCAACTACGTTTTCTTAAAAAGTAATATTTTCTGGTTGAAAGTTATTTCTTTTTCATTGAAAAGTCTACTATATTTTCTATTCAGAATTCATCTTTTTTGGTTAAAAAAATGAAACATTTTGCTAAAAATTCCAAAATTTTATTGAAATTTTCTTTTTTTCTTGGCTTAAAAATCTTAGTTGAAAATAAATTTTATTTGGAAAAATTATTTTTTTACTGAAAACTCAACTATTATATTTTTGATTAATAATAGATCTTTTTTATTTTAAAAATCCACTATTTGGTTCAAATATGTTTCGTTAATGTTTCGCCTTTTTGGTAGAAAATTAATTTTCTCCGAAATTCATCCTTTTCGGTTTAAAATTCATTCCATTTGTTAGAATGTTTTTTTTTTGATTCAAGTATTTTTTATTTAAATTAAAAGTATTTTTTGAACTTCTTTGTTAAAAAATTCATCCCTTTGGTTGAAAATCATATTTTCTTTTGACCAATAATAGTTTTTTAACTGATAATTCAACCACTTCATTTTGAATTTAAAATATTTTTCGATTGAAAAATCAAGTAAATTCGTCTTTTTGGTTGAAAATGTAATTATTTTGTTGAAAATTTAACTAATTTGTTTAAAGTCATCTTTTTTTGATAAAAATTCAACTACTTGTTTGAAAGTTAAATTTGTAAATTAAAAAAGACGAAATTTTCATCCAAATAGTTGTATTTTTAAACTTAAAAAGATCATTTTTAATAAAGAATGGAATAGTAAGATTTATTTATAAAAGAAAACTTATTTTCATTAATAAAACGAATTTTCTACAATATACATAAACTTTTAAGGAAATAGTTAAATTTTTAATCTAAAGAAGAATAATTTTAATTAAAAATGGAATGGCAAAATTTTCATTTAAAAAAATAATAAACAAACGAATTTCCTACAAAACAGTTGAATTTTTTACCAAAAATATGAGTTTCCAACAAATTATATAAAATTTCAACCAAATAGTTAAGTTTTCAAACTAAGAAAAAAATCAATTTTCAACCAAATAGCTATATTTTTTAACTAAAAATATTAATTTTGATCAAAAAATGACATAGTCAAATTTTTATTTAGAAAAAAATTAATTTTTAATTTTAAAAAACGTAATTTTCCACGAAGCAGTTGAATTTTCTGCCAAAAAAATATACTCTAACTAAATATATTATAAATTCTTAATTTTTGATTAAAAAATTATCTTTTTCTGTTGAAAAATCAACCATTTAGTTTAAAATTTGTGCATTATTGTTCAAGTTTTATGTTTCTTGTGCAAAAATTAATTTTCTTATGTGTAAATTCATCTTTTTGAGTTGAAAATTAAATGATTTCTTTAAAAATGCAATTACTTAGTTATGAGTTTAACTACTTTGTAAAAAATTCATTTTTTTTTTTTGAAGATTTAATTTCTTGTAGATAATTGAACTATTTTATTGAAACTTAACTTTTTAGTTGAAAATTCGCCTTTCTGGCGTGAAAATTTTGTCTTTGTCGTTTAAAATTTTATCTCTTTTGGTTAGAAATGCACCTGATTGTTTGAAAATTAATTTTCAACCAAAAAGTTAAATTTTTAAACTAAAAAAAGATAAAATTTCATAAATTTTCAACTAAACAGTAGAATTTTTAAGCTAAAAAAGATCAAGTTTTAATCAAGAATTGAATAATAAGAATTTCTTTAAAAAAACTTTGTTCCCTTAAGAAAATGAATTTTCTACAAAAAAGATGAACTTTCGAGAAGATACACTAATTTTCAAAGAAATAATTCAATTTTTAACCAAAAATAGAATTGTGAATTTTTCTTTTAAAAAAAAATTTAATGCAAAAAAGGAATTTCCTACAAAACATTTGAATTTTCTACCAGAAAAAGATAAATTTTCAAGAACGAAAATAAATTTTTAAACTAAAAAAAGATCAAATTTTCAACCAAAGAGTTCTATTTTTAAACTAATAAACGTACTTTTTATATCAAGAGTAGAATGGTAAGATTTTCTTTTTTTTCAAACTTATTTCCATCAGGAAAACAAATTTTCAACAAAATAAACAAATTTTCAACGAACTAGTTACATTTTTAACCAAAAATAAAATTAAAATTTTCATTAAAAAATAAAAAATGTAATACAAAAAACGAATTTTCTACAAAACAGTTGAATTTTTTACAAAAAAATATGCATTTTCAATAAAATAAATAGATGTTTTAACTAAAAAATATATAAAATTTGCAACAAAATAGTTTAATTTGTAAACTAAAAAATGTAATTTTTTAATGAAGAATAGAATAGTAAGATGTTCTTTTAAAAAAAAAATTCATTTTAGGAAAATTAATAAACAAACGAATTTCCAACAAATTATATAAATTTTTAACCAAATAGTTACATTTTCGAACGAAAAAAGATTAATTTTTATCCAAAAAGGACATAGTCAACTTTTCATTAAAAAAAAATTAATTCTTATTAAAAAAAAACGAAGCATTTAAATTTTCTTCCAAAAAATTTACTATAAATATGAATATATTATAAATATTTCATTTTTAATTAAAAAATTATGTTTTTCAGTTGTAAAATCAACTGTATAGTTGATAATATGCCTATTTTGTTAAAAATTCAACTATTTGTTTCAACATTTATTTAATGCTTTGTAAAAATTAATTGTTTTGTTTAAAGATTTAATTTATCATGGAAAATTAAACTATTTTATTGAAAATTCATTTTTTAGTTAAAAATTAAACTGTCTTGTAAAAAATTTGCCTTTCTGGCGTAAAAATTCAAAAATTTCTTTGCAATTTTCTTTTTTTCTTGAATCTATTTTAAAAATTTAAATATTTTTTGAACTACTTTGTTTAGAAACTAATTTTTTTTTAAATGAATCTTCTTAGTTGAAAATATTTTACGTTAAAAAAATTTTGTTTTTGATTGTTTAAAAGTCATTTCTTTCTTTTAAAACCAGTTTTTAATTTTTTAACTGAAAATTTAACATTTTAAATTTTTGTTGAAAAATTACCTTTTTCATTTAAAAATTAATTTTTGCAAATGTTCGAAAGAAAAAACAACTTTTCAATGAAAGAGATCATTATTTAACGAAAGAAATTAAATTTTCATTAAAATTATAAATCTTTATTAAAAAAATTTATTTTCAACAAAGGAGTTTAGTTGTCAATCAAGTAAATTTTGTTTCTAATCTAAAATATGAATTTTTAACTAAAATGATGAATATTTAACTGGCATACTTTAATTTTTAGCCAATTAAAATTAAAATCTCTTAAACAATTATATTAACTTTCAAATAAAAAACTTACTTTCTACAAAAAATACGAATTTTTAACAAGTTATATGAATTAAAAAAAGTTTAATTTTTAAATAAAAAATATTAATTTGCATTCAAAATCTTGACTTTTCATCCAAAAAAGATAAAATTCCCATTGAAAAAAAGAGTGAAATTTAAAAAAAAAATTCTTCTCCTTCCGAAGAGAACCCAATTTTTTAATTAGATACCTTGTTTTTTAACCAAAGAAATTAATTTATCAACCAACTATAAATACTTCAATTTTCAACCACAAAGAAGAATATTTAAACCAGCTGATTAACTACCAAAAAAAAAAATTATTTTCTACGAAAAAAAGTCGAGTTTCCACGAAAAAAGTGTTGTTTTTTTAAACAAAATATGAGAATTTTCAATCATAAAGAAAATTTACATCCAAATTGTTAAATTTAAGCTAGAAACGATCGATTTTTAACAAAAATTGATAAATTTCCGACTAAAATAATTATTCTTTCACTGAAATAGTAAAAGGCGATTTTTCCACAAATTACATGAATTTTTGAAAAAAAAAAGTTTGATTTTTAAAACAAAAAATATGAATTTACACCCAAATAGTTAAATTTTCATTTAAAAAAAAGAAAATTTCAACCATAAATAGAATAGTTGAATTTCCCGTTCAACATTTATTTCTTAACAAAAAAAAAAAATCGTATTTTTAGAAAAATAGTTAAATTTTCGTTAAAAACATTCGTTTTCATTCAATGAAAAAACAAGTTTTCAGTGTAATAACTTATTTTTCAACGAAAGAAATTAATTTTGAATCAAAATGATGAATGTTTAATTTAAAAAAATTTTATTTTCAACCAAGTAAATTTATTTCCTAAGTGAAAGATGAATTTTCAACTAGAATTATAAATATTTACCTGGTATACTTTAATTTCTGACAAAAATAAAGGATTTTTATACAGTGATATTAATTTTCAAAGAAAAAATTCATTTCCTACCAAAAAGTTTTTTTTTTTTACAAAATACGTACATTTTCAACGAAATAAATGAACTTTCAATTAGAAAAGACGAATTTACATCCAGATTGTTAAATTTTGACCCAGAAAATGTCAATTTTCAACCAAATTGCTAAATTGACTAAATTAAATTAAATCTAAATTAAATCTTCTTGGTTTTAAATTCATCTTTTTGGTAGGTATAAAATTTAGCTATTCCAATTGAAGATTCATAATTTTAGTATTATGAATCTTCAATTGGAATAGCTAAATTTTATACCTACCAAAAAGATGAATTTAAAACCAAGAAGATTCATTTTCGAGAAAAATATGAATTTTCTACAAATTACATAAATTGTTAGAAAAACAGTTTAATTTTTTAATAAAAAATATCAATTTTCTACCAAATATTTCAATTTTCACCCAAAAAAGATAACATTTTAACCAAATATAGAATAGTTGAATTTCCTGTTCAAAATTTATTTCTTAACCAAAAAACTCGTATTTTTAGAAAAATAGTTAAATTTTCGTTTAAAAAATTCTTTTTTATTCAATGAAACAACAAGTTTTCACTAAAATAACTTATTTTTCAACCAAAGAAATGAATTTTTAATCAAAATGATGAATCTTTAATGAAAAAATTTTTAATTTTCAACATAGGAATTTTATTTTCAACCAAGTAAATTTATTTCTTAACTAAAAAATTAATTTTTCACTAGAATTATGAATATTTAACTAAAATACTTTAATTTTCAACAAAAATGAAGGCTTTTGAAACAGTGAAATTAACTTTCAAAGAAAAAATTTATTTCCTACCAAAAAAGTCGATTTTCTACCAGAAAGTTTTTTTTAAACAAAATACGTCAATTTTTATCGAAATAAATTAGTTTTCAATTAGAAAAGACAAATTTACATCCGGATTGTTAAATTTGGAACTATAAAATGTCAATTTTCAACCAAATTGGTAAATTTTCGACTAAAATTATGAATCTTTAATTGGAATAGTTAAATTTTTACCCAAAAAAGATAAAATTTCAACCAAAAATAGAATAGTTGAATTTCCCGTTCAAAATTTAATCAAAAAAAAAAAACTTTTCAACAAAGCGGTTTATTTTTCATGTTTAACTGGAGTACTTGAATTTTCATCCAAAAAGAAGACATTTTTAAACAAAGAGATCAACTGTCAAAGAAAAAAAAAATTATCTACCCAAAGTCGATTTTTTAAACAAAATACGTGAATTTTTAGCGAAATAAATTAATTTTCAATTTAAAGACAAATTTATATCCAAACTATTGAATTTTGAACTAAAAAGGGTTACTTTTCTACCCGAAATTATGAATTTTGAAAGACCAAAATTAATTATCAACAAAATAGTTTATCTTTTTTTAACTCCAAGTAGTTCAATTTTCAAGAAAAACAAGGTAAATTCTTAAAGGAAAATGTTTTTAAAAAATTTATATTATAATTCTGAAATATTTCTTCTTCGAAATTGAGAAATTGAGATAGAGATATTTCTTTGCCGAAACTCCTTGTCCTAAAATAAAAAATAAATACTTGAAAATTAAATTAAATTACCGATGATTTTTTAATACAATTTCCGGTCATTTTTCCGGTTTCTCGGTCAAGTCGCCTCCCTGAAAAATGTATATCTTTTAAATGTTCACAGTCGCAGAAAAATTTAGCCACAGAGATTTAAAGACCGAGCGAGCAGAAGTTGAGCAACAAGACGAAATGATGGATGTTACTGAAGACATCGGACAAATGAATCTCGACTCTAAGAAAGCGCGCAAGAAAAAAAAGAAAATTAAGACTGAATCCTAAAAAAAATGTAAAAGTTAACTTACGTAAATAATTTTTCTGTATCTAATAATTCTATAAAAACATTTCACCAATGTTTAAATTAGGGTTTTTTTTCTTCTTTTGTAAATGCAGTAATCTTTTTTTTTTTGGTCAATCAAATATGCATATATTTCAATATTTTTTTTCTAAACACATGTTTTACAAATTCTCTTGTCCTCGCGACCGATTTGTAACTAAAAGCGGCGGCATCAAGACAAAAAATGCGAAAGATAAAATCGCATAAAAAATAAAACTTTCTTAAGAAACCCACGACTCCGAGTGAGTACTTTAGTTCCTAGCCTCCACCTATTATAATTCTGATTTATAAAATTGTACCCAAAAAATTGGGTCACTTCAATACTCATACAATAATGACTATTGTAAAAATTCATCGTTACATGAACGAAAACTTAAATTTTAGTAGGCAGCATTTAAACAATACCGCCGAAAGAAAATACACAAATAAATTTATCCACTAAAAACATTGCAAAATTTGATTGAGCACAATTAAACGAATATCAATCGACATTATATTCATATCCTAGGCATCATAAAGTCTTTGTCAAATCACCGAAAAACTTTTCCATTAGTGGTCAAGTTTAAATCGCTTCTAAAACATTGCATGTTCATCAGTACACACTTCTTAAAATTAATATTTATCGCTTAACGCGGTCATTTTCTTCTTTTTTCCACAAAAGAAAAACAGATTTTGATTTCATCACGTTGAAATAGACGTAAATATGTAGATCTTAAACATTTCGTACCTGTGCACTTTTTCTCACCAAGACAAAATTTCATCACGAAGACAAAATATTTTTCACCAAGACAAAATATGTTCTCACGAAGAACAAATTGAATAGAAATCAATAAGTCAGTATATTTTCACGGAGACAAATTTGTATCACGAAGTCAACATTTTCTCACATAGACAGAATTGAATAGAAATCAATTAAGTGTCAGTACATTTGCACGGAGACAAAATTTTATAACGAAGACATAAATGAATAGACATCAATTGAGTCAGTACATTTTCACGGAGACAAAATTTTGTCATCAAGACTAAATTTTCTCACGGAGACAAAATTGAATAGAAATCAATTAAGAGTCAGTACATTTTGACGGAGACAACATTTTATAACGAAGACATGACTGAATAGACATCAATTGAGCCACTTCAATTTTCCATTGAGAATTTTTATTCTCCTAGATAAATTCCAGTGCCAACTAAGATTGATTAAAATTGGAAAATTCCTTCTTCAAATCCGGAAATACCTTCGAAAATCCTCCTTTTCAACTAAGAATTAGAATTTTTCATTTCAATTCATTTTGTTTTCGAAAATATCCCGGTTGAACTTATAATTAGAATTCATTCTTGAGAAAAATTTCATGTTCTAGCTCGGAATTTACTTAACTTTTTAAAATTCCCTGCCTCAACAAAAATTTCCTGCTCCAATTCAGAATTTCGTTCCTTTTCAAAAATTTCCAGGACTAGCTCAGAATTTTTTTTAATTTAATAATTCCCGCTTCCAAGACAGGATTATTATTATTCTGGATAAATTCCAGTTCTAACTAAAAATTTTATCATCAGGACACAATTTTCTCACCAAGACCAAATTTTCTCACGGAGACAAAATTGAATAGAAGTCAATTAAGAGTCAGTACATTTTGACGGAGACATTTTATAACGAAGACATGATTGAATAGACATCAATTGAGCCAATTCAATTTTCTATTGAGAATTTTTATTCTCCTAGATAAATTCCAGTGCAAACTAAGATTGATTAAAATTGGAAAATTCCTTGTTCAAATCCGGAAATTGAATACCTTCGAAAATCCTCATTTTCAACTAAGAATTAGAATTTTTCATTAAAATTCCCTGTTTCAATTCATTTTGTTTTCGAAAATATCCCGGTTGAACTTATAATTAGAATTCATTCTTGAGAAAAATTTCATGTTCTAGCTCGGAATTTACTTAACTTTTTAAAATTCCCTGCCTCAACAAAAATTTCCTGCTCCAATTCAGAATTTCGTTCCTTTTCAAAAATTTCCAGGACTAGCTCAGAATTTTTTTTAATTTAATAATTCCCGCTTCCAAGACAGGATTATTATTATTCTGGATAAATTCCAGTTCCAACTAAAAAATTTTTCATCAATACACAATTTTCTCACGGAGACAAAATTGAATAAAAATCAATTCAGTAAATTTTCACGAAAACAAAATTTGCTCACCAACACAAAATTGAAGATAAATCAACTGAGTCAGTAATTTTGCCGGAGATAAAATTTTATCACGAAGACCACATTCTCTTACCAAGACAAAATTTCATCACTAAGAAAAAGCTCACCACGACAAAATTGAATATAAATCAATGGAGTGATTACATTTTCACGGAGATAAAATTTTATCGCTAAGACCGCATTTTCTCACGAAGACAAATTATATATAAATCAATTAAGTCAGTAAATTTTCACGGAGACACAATTTTATCACGTAGAAAAAAATTTTCTCACGGAGACAAATTTGAATAGAAATCAATTAAGTCAGTATATTTTCACGGATTCAAAATTTTATCACGAAGACAACATTTTCCCATCAAGATAATTTTATCACGAAGACAAAATTGAATATAAATCAACTGAGTCAGTACATTTTCACGAAGACAAAATTTTCTCACAAAGACAAGATTTTCTCACGAAGACAAAATTGAATAGAAATCAATTAAAGAGTCAGTACATACTAATTATAACTATCTAGTTGCTTTAAGTATTTAAATAATAATATATGCGCTCTGGCAGTGGTCGTTTGACAAGATCGAAATCGAAATAGACTGATTTTGCTAATGGTCGGCAAAAGGTCGCCACGATTAGCATGAAGAAGAGTCTATCTTGGATTGTGATATCAAAGCAGACGAAAGAGTTCTTGTCCACATGTCGCACGATAATAGACTGTAACAACGTTGACATACATGATATAATAATATATTAGTTAGATTATTTCGTAGAGATATTTTTGACACATCGGGGCAGCGTTAAGCATCAGTTCCAATGTCCAAACTTCGCGAGTCCTGATTCGAGTCATTTTGACTTCCATTTTCGGACGAGGCGCTGCTCGAGAGGCCCGACTGGTCGGAACTCTTTTTCACTTTGGGCTTGTATTCAGTGATAACGACAGTGACATTGTTCACGGTCACTTCATTCGTTTGGGCCGTGCTACGGTCTATATTTTTCAGCCTAGGAGGATGCCTGTTCTTACGCCTTGGCTTGTCCAGCTTGCGTTCTCTGTCTTTACCGCTACTAGTCGTACTTCCCCCACTACCGCCCTCCTTTTTACCTGGCTTCAAAACTGGCACGTACTGTTGCTGAGCAACCTGCAATTTTCACTCAATTTATTGTATGCATAATGTATTTTCCCAATTACAGGGTGGCCTACCATCATTCGCACATTTTTTAATTCTTCAAAGTTCCCAACTGGAAAGTATACAATTAAACTTTTAAAATAAAAGTTAAAAAGTAGTTTCATTCAACACTTTTGTATTCAAATGCTCAATAATTTACACGCATAAAATGCAAGGTACTTAGCTTTTCAACTGAACTATTTTTAATTAAATTTAATTCAAACTGTCAAATTAAAAATATTCAGTACATTTTCACGGAGACAAAATTTTCTCATCAAGACAAAATTGAATGTAAATCAATGAAGTTCGTAATTTTCACGGAGATAAAATTTTATCACGAAGACCACATTTGCTCACAAAGACAAAATTAAATAGAAATCAATTAAGTCAGTAAATTTTTAGACAACATTTTATCACGAAGAAAAAATTCTCACCAAGACCAAATTTGTAGAGTTCAAATAATATAAATCCCCGTTTTCATTTTTAATGCTCTAAATTGAAGAATCAACCAATGAATTAAAAAATGTTTAAAATTATACCATTTTAATCAATTTTAAATTCCAATTTCAGCTCAGAATTGGTTAAAAATTGCAAATTTCCTGTTTCAATCCGAAATTTCAGTTCTTTTCGAAAAGTTCCTTATTCAAATACAGAATTTTAATTCTTTTCAAAAATTCTCCCTTTTGAATAATAGTAAAATTTAGAATTTTTTGTAAAATTCCCTATTCCAATTCACAATTTAAATTTTTTTCGAAAAATACCTCGCTTCAATAATTTTTTTTATAAATTCAATTTTTCATTGAGAATTTTTATTCTCCTGGATAAACTACAGTTCCAACTCATATTGATTAAAAATGGAAAAGTCCTTGTTTAAATCCGGAAATTTATTATTTCGAAAATCCTCGGTTTCATCTAAAAATTAGAATTTTTCTTTAAATTTCCCTGTTCCAATTCATTTTTTTTCGAAAATATCCCGGTTCAACTTAGAATTAGAATTCATTCTTGAAAAAAAATTTCCTGTTCCAGCTCGGAATTTATTTAAATTTGAAAATACCCGCTTACAAGTCAGAATTATTATTATTATTATTATTATTATTAATAAATTCCAGTTCCAACTAATTTTTTCTTTTTAATTAAAAATTCCCTGCTGAAATTAAAAGTTAAATTATTTTAATTTTTAATAGTTCAAAAATCCTTAAATTGCTTCGAAATTTTATTTTAAAATATTGAAACATCTATATGCTTTTTTAAATTTTTTCAAATTAATTTTTTTTTTTATTCTGCTAAATTAAAGAAGTTTCCTTAAAATCTTTCACATTCATTTTTGAAAATTTTGTAAATCGTTATTAATCTTTCTCAATATTCTCTCGAAATTAGTTTATTAAAATAAAAAATAATTTTCAATTTTTCCAGGAAGAGGTGTTCAATACTGTAATAAAAAAATACATCAAAATTTAACAATTTGACTTATAAATTAAATTTAGTTAAATAGAACAATTAAAACGGTAACTTCAAAGTTTAGTTTTGAATATTTAATTATATTTTGAACGTGCAATGCTAAAACAGTTTAATCTTTGAGGCTTTTTTGAATTTTAAATTTCAATATATTGTTGTTTCAAATTCAAATATTCAAAATTTTAGGACGATTTCGCTATTAAATATTTCAAAATTTCATATTAAAGGCCTTAAAAGTCATTTTTGAATTTAATAATTTCGGATGTAAATAAAAAGCAATTTCGAATCGAAAAGCATAAAATTGTACAATTAAAAAAAAATTAAGTATCATAGCAATGTTCTTTGTATTCTTTATCTTAATTTTTAATTTTCTATGTTAGATCTTAAAATTATCCGATTTTTAGTTGAAGCCTTAAACAAATAAGTAATTTCAAATTGAAAAATATTTTATATTCAAAAATTTCTTGAATGAATAAGAATTCTAAAGGAAGATTTCAAATTAAAAAATTAAAAATTGAGTTTAAAATAAAAAAAGATGATAATTAAACAATCTAAAATTGATTTAATTGAAGAAAGATTTAAACAAAAAAATTTACAGCCAAACAAGACGAATTTTCAATCAAATTCCAGAATTCTTACCGAAAAAGTTGAATTTTCAACTAAAAATAAGAATTTTTGAATAAAATTTAAGATTTCTGAACAAAAAACTCGAATTTTCAACTAAAAAAGATGAATTTTTAAAGAAACAAAATAATTTATAACCAAAAAAGACGAGTTTTCAATCAAATGCAAGAATTCTGAACAAAAACGTGAATTTTTAAGTAAAAATTATTAGTTTTTAAACAAAAAGATTAACTTAATAAGGAAAAACATTAATTTTTCACAAAATTCAAGAATTCACAACCAAAAAGTTGTATTTTTAACTAAACAAGATGAATTTTAAAACAAAGTAAACAATTTACAACAAAAAACGATGAGTTTTCAATCAAATTTGAGAATTCTTAAACAAAAATTTGAGTTTTTAAGTAAAAAAGATTAATTTTTAAACAAAAACATTAATTTACCACCAAAAAGACGAGTTTTTCAATCAAATTCAAGAATTCTGAACCAAAAAACTGAATTTTTACGTAAAAAAATTAGTTTTTAAACAAAGATACGAAAAAATGAATTTTTAATAAAATTCAAGAATTCTCAACCAAAATGTTGAGTTTTCAACTAAAAAGAAGAATTAAAGATTATTTTTGAAGTTTTAGGAAAGTGGTTAAACTTTGAAATCCAGTTGTTAAATTTTTAAGTAAAAAGATTAATTCTCTAACGAAAAAAATGAATTTTTAACAATATTCAAGAATTCTAAACCGAAAAGTCGAATTTTCAACTAAAAAGGATAAATTTTTAAACAAAAATAATAATCTATAGCCAAAAAAGACGAATTTTTAATAAAATTCAAGAATTCTCAACCAAAAAGGTAAATTTTAAAGAATTTTTTTCTAATTTTTAAGAAAGTCGTTAAACTTTAATAACCATTTTCAAAAATTTTTTAACAAAAAAACTAGTTTTCTAACAACAAAAAACAACGAATTTGTAACCAAATTCGAGAATTCTCAACCAAAAAATTGAATTTTTAAGTAAAAAAAAATTAGTTTTTAAACAAAAAGATCAATTTTTTAACGAAAAAATTAATTTTTAATAAAGTTCAAGAATTCTCAACCAAAAAGTCGAATTTTAAACTAAAAAAGATACAGTTTTAAACAAAAATAATAATTTATAACCGAAAAATACGAATTTTTAATAAAACTCAAGAATTCTCAACCAAAAAGGAAAATTTTTAAGAATTTTTTTTTATATTTAAGAAAGTCGTTAAACTTTAATACCCATTTTAAAACAAAATTTTAACAAAAAAACGAATTTTTAAGTAAAAAGAAGAATTAAAGATTATTTTTGAATTTTTAAGAAAGTGGTTAAACTTTGAAATCCAGCTGTTAAATTTTAAAACAAAAAGATTAAATTTTTAACGAAAAAATGAATTTTTAATAAAGTTCAAGAATTCTCAACCAAAAATTCGAATTTTCAACTAAAAAAGATGAGTTTTAAACAAAAAATTTAATTTAATGTTGAAAAAAAGACGAACTTTCATTAAAATTCAAGAATAATCAACCAAAAAGTTGAATTTTCTACTAAAAAAAAAACATTCTTTTTTAAAGAAAAAGAAACAAAAAGGTGCAAAATAGTGTGGTAATTTTTTGCAAGAAGGACTGTGTTTAATAAATAGTGATAGATGTATAGATAAATTTTTAAACAAAAATATTAATTTTCTAGCAAAAAGACGATTTTTCAATCAAATTCAAGAAAGATAAAAAAAAAAATTTACAACCAAACAAGACGAATTTTTAATCAAATTCCAGAATTCTTACCGAAAAAGTTGAACTTTCAACTAAAAATAAGTATTTTTAAATAAAATTTAAGATTTCTCAACCAAAAAGTCGAATTTTCAAATAAAAAATCTAAATTTTTAAAGAAACAACATACTTTATAACCAAAAAAGACGAGTATTTAATCAAATGCAAGAATTCTGAACAAACAGGTGAATTATTAAGTAAAAAATATTAATTTCTAAACAAAAAGATTAACTTTCTAACGAAAAAAATTCATTTTTCACAAAATTTAACAATTCAAAACCAAAAAGTAGAATTTTTAACTACAAAAGATAAATTTTAAAACAAACAAATCAATTTACAACAAAAAAAAAAAGATAAATTTTCCATCAAATTTGATAATTCTCAACCAAAAAGTTGAATTTTTAAGTTAAAAAAAGATTATTTTTTAAACAAAAAGATTAAGTTACCAATAAAAAACACGATTTTTTAATCAAATTCAAGAATTCTGAACCAAAAAACTTAATTTTTAAGTAAAAAAAATTAGTTTTTAAACAAAAAGATTAATTTTAAACTAACAAAACAATTTACAACAAAAAAAAAGACGAATTTTTAATCAAATTTTAGAATTTTCAACCAAAAAGGTGAATTTTCAACTAAAAAGAAGAATTTTTAAGAAAAGAAAAACCCATTTGTTCAATTTTTAAACAAAAAGATTAATTTTATAACGAAACAAACGAATTTTCAATCAAATTATAGAATTCTCAACCAAACAGTTGAATGTTCAATTAAAAAAGATGAATTTTTAAACAAAAATATTAATGTTAAAACCTATTTGTTAAATTTTAAAACAAAATGATTAATTTTCTGATGAAAAAATTAATTTTTAACATAATTCAAGAATTCTCAACCCAAAAGTCGAATTCTAAACAAAAAAAGATAAATTTTTAAACAAAAATAATAATTTATAACCGAAAAAGACGAATTTTTAAATAAAAAAGATGAATCTTTACACAAAAAGTTTAATTTACTATAAAAAAAAACGAATTTTCAATCAAATTCCAAAATGCTTAACCAAAAAGTTGAATTTTCAACAATTAGAAGAATTTTTGAATAAAATTTAAGATTTCTTAAGCAATTTTTTGAATTTTTAAATAAATTTTGAAACAAAAAGATTAATTTTCTGCCAAAAAAAAAAGAACTTTTAATACAATTCAAGAATTCTGAACCAAAATTTCGAATTTTCAACTAAAAAAGATGAATCTTTAAACAAAAAGTTTAATTTACTATTAAAAAAGACGAACTTTCAATCAAATTCCATAATTCTTAACCAAAAAGTTGAATTTTCAACAAAAAGAAGAATTTTTGAATGAAATTTAAGATTTCTTAAGCAAAAAGTTCAATTTTTAAGAAAGAATTTTTTGAAATTTTAAACAAATTTTTAAAGAAAAAAATTAATTTTCTGACGAAAAAAAACGAATTTTTAACCAAATTGAAGAATTACTAACCAAAATAATGAATTTTTAAATAAAAAAGATTAAATTTAAACTAGAAAAACAATTTACAACAAAAAAAGACGAATTTTTAATCAAATTTTAGAATTTTCAACCAAAAAGTTGAATTTTTAAGTAAAAAAAAGTAGTTTTTAAACAAAAAGATTAATTTTTTAACGAAAAAATGAATTTTTAATAAAGATCAAGAATTCTCAACCAAAATGTTGAGTTTTCAACTAAAAAGAAGAGTTAAAGATTATTTCTGAAGTTTTAAGAAAGTGGTTAAACTTTGAAATCCAGTTGTTAAATTTTTAAGCAAAAAGATTAATTTTCTAACGAAAAAAAACGAATTTTAAACAATTTTCAAGAATTCTCAACCCTAGAGTCGAGTTTTCAACTAAAAAAGATAAATTTTCAAACAAAAATAATAATTTATAGCCAAAAAAGACGAATTTTTAATAAAATTCAGGAATTCTCAACCAAAAAGGTAAATTTTTTTTTAATTTTTAAGAAAGTCGTTAAACTTTAATACCCATTTTCAAAAATTTTGTAACAAAAAAACTAGTTTTCTAACAACAACGGAAAACGAATTTTTAACCAAATTCGAGAATTCTCAACCAAAAAATTGGATTTTTAAGTAAAAAAAAATTAGTTTTTAAACAAAAAGATTAATTTTTTAACGAAAAAATGAATTTTTAATAAAGTTCAAGAATTCTCAACCAAAATGTTGAGTTTTCAACTAAAAAGAAGAGTTAAAGATTATTTTTGAAGTTTTAAGAAAGTGGTTAATCTTTGCAATCCAGTTGTTAAATTTTTAAGCAAAAAGATTAATTTTCTAACGAAAAAAAAAAAACGAATTTTTAACAATTTTCCAGAATTCTCAACCCCAGAGTCGAGTTTTCAACTAAAAAAGATAAATTTTCAAACAAAAATAATAATTTACAGCCAAAAAAGACGAATTTTTAATAAAATTCAGGAATTCTCAACCAAAAAGGTAAATTTTTTTTTAATTTTTAAGAAAGTCGTTAAACTTTAATACCCATTTTCAAAAATTTTGTAACAAAAAAACTAGTTTTCTAACAACAACGAAAAACGAATTTTTAACCAAATTCGAGAATTCTCAACCAAAAAATTAGTTTTTAAACAAAAAGATTAATTTTTTAACGAAAAAATGAATTTTTAATAAAGTTCAAGAATTCTCAACCAAAATGTTGAGTTTTCAACTAAAAAGAAGAGTTAAAGATTATTTCTGAAGTTTTAAGAAAGTGGTTAAACTTTGAAAGCCAGTTGTTAAATTTTTAAGCAAAAAGATTAATTTTCTAACGAAAAAAAAACGATTTTTTAACAATTTTCAAGAATTCTCAACCCCAGAGTCGAGTTTTCAACTAAAAAAGATAAATTTTCAAACAAAACTAATAATTTATAACCAAAAAAGACGAATTATTAATAAAATTCAAGAATTCTCAACTCAAAAGTCGAATTTTCAACTAAAAAAGATCAATTTTTAAACAAACAAAACAATTTACAACCAAAAATAACGAATTTTCAATAAAATTCGAGAATACTCAACCAAAAAGTTGAATTTTCAATTTCAAAAAAAAAAACAACAACAAACCTGCATTTTTAAAGAAAAAGAAACAAAAAGGTGCAAAATAGTGTAGTAATTCTATGCAAGAAGGGCTGTATTTACTAAAAAAAGTGATATATGGATGATTGGATAATACCTGTTGTGCCACCAACTGGGGGTTCATCCGGGGTTTCCGCGTGGAAGTGCCTTTACGGACGTCACACATCAGGCACTTGAATGCTTCCGCTGTATTTCTATAGGTGCACACACTGCAGTCCCAGTAGTTTTCTTCCAAAACCTTCGCCTGACGTTTTCCGCTTCCCGAATGGTTCATTGTTCATCGAAGGCAATTCTACAACGCTGAACGTTCTCAGACGAGAGCCTGGCCCCATGCCACAAACGACATTAATAATAATACCTTCATTAATAATCCTGCTGCTGCTGCTCCTGATCCTGATTTTTTCAAAAACACAAGGCTCTTTCCAAAAAATAAGAGACAAAAGCTCCACCACAAGAGGAGCTTCTTCTTCTTCTTTTTCTTCTTCTTCAACAACAATCCTCCTCCTCCTCCTAATCCTACTACCACTACCACTACCACTACCACCACTAACAATCCTACCACCAACAGTACTACTCAATAAAAGTAATAAACAAGAAAGGTCTAGGACGACACTTTCCTCTGCATCAACTAAACAGAATACGGCAATACGGCTTGTAACACTCTTCATCCTTACACGGATGGCCAGCTTCTTCCGCGCTCCTCGACCTCCTCACAATTATCTGCTGCTTCAGCATTTTCCTGCTTGTTTACAACTGAGAACAAAAACAAAAATACAAACATTTTCCAGCTCCTCATTCGCTTTTTTATTTATTTATTTATTTTTGCAATTCACAGATATATATTTCAGGCCTTGACAATTCCGGGGTTTTTTTCCAGGCATCTCAAGCTTTTTCCAGGTATGATTTTTTGCGAGTTTATTTTAAAAATAATGCCTCTGTTTATTTCATAGAAATTTAATTATTATTACAAGATATTCTTGATGAATTTGAATAAAAATCCCAAAGCCTTTTTATTTTATCTTAAAAAATTAAGCAAATGGGTTTTAAAGTTTAATGACTTTCTTAAAAATTCAAAAAAATTTTTTCTTAAAAATTGAACTTTTTGGTTGAGAATGCTCAAATTTGATTGAAAATTCATCTTCTTTTGTTGTAAAATATTCTTGAATTCTTGAATTTTGTTAAAAATTCATTTTTTCGTTAAAAAATTAATCTTTTTATTAAAAAATTTAACAAATAGATTTTAACATTAATATTTTTGTTTAAAAATTCATCTTTTTAAATTGAAAACTCAATTTTTTGGTTGAGAATTCTATAATTTGACTGAAAATTCTTTTGCTTCGTCATAAAATTTATCTTTTTGTTTAAAAATTTAACAAATGGGTTTTTTTTCTTAAAAATTCTTCTTTTTAGTTAAAAATTCAACTTTTTGGTTGAAAATTCTAAAATTTGATTAAATATTCGTCTTTTTTGTTGTAAATTGTTTTGTTTGTTTGAAATTAATCATTTTGTTTAAAAACTAATTTTTTTACTTAAAAATTCAGCTTTTTGGTTCAGAATTCTTGAATATGATTGAAAAATCGTGTTTTTTATTGGTTACTTAATCTTTTTGTTTAAAAATTGATCTTCTTTAGTTGAAAATTGGAATTTTGGGTTGCAAATTCTTGAATATTGTTAAAAATTAATTTTTTTCGTTATAAAATTAATCTTTTTGCTTAAAAACTAATTTTCTTACTTAAAAATTCAATTTTTTTGTTTTAAAGTTCACCGACTTTCTTAAAATTTCTAAAAAAATCTTTCTTAAAAACTGAACTTTTTGGTTGAGAATGTTCGAATTTGATTAAAAACTCATCTTCTTTTGTTGTAAAGTATTTTTTTATTTTAATCCTTCTTGAATTTTAATATAAAATTCGTCTTTTTGGTAGTAAATTAATATTTTTGTCTGAAAATTCATCTTTTTTAATTGAAAATTCGACTTTTTGATTGAGAATGCCGGAAATTTATTCAAAATTCGCTTTTTTGTTGTTAGAAAACTAGCCTTTTTGTTTAAAAGTTTTTAAAAAAATCTTAAAAATTCACCTTTTTGGTTGAGTATTCTTGAATTTCAATGAAAATTCGTCTTTTTATAGTAAATTAATTTTTTTTTAAATTCATCTTCTTTATTTGAAAATTCGTCTTTTTTGATTGTAAATTATTCTTTTTGTTTAAAAATTAATCTGCTTATTTGAAAGTTCAACATTTTGGTTGATCGTTCTTGAATTTTGTTAAAAATTCGCTTTTTTCCTTAGAAAATTAATCTATTTGTTAAAACATTTAACAAATAGCTTTTAACACTAATATTTTTGTTTAAAAATCATCTTTTTTACTTAAAAGTTGAACTTTTTAGTTGTGAATTTTACGAATTTGATTGAAAATTCGTTTTTTTCGTTATAAAATTAATCTTTTTGTTTAAAAATTTAACAAAGAGGTTTTAAAGTTTAACGACTTTCTTAAAATTTCTAAAAAAATCTTTCTTAAAAATTCTACTTGTTGGTTGAGAATGCTCGAATTTGATTGAAAATTCATCTTCTATTGTTGTAAAGTATTTTGTCGTTTTTTTTTTAAATTCTTCTTGAATTTCAATATAAAATTCGTCTTTCTGGTAGTAAATTAATATTTTTTTGTGAAAATTCATCTTTTTTAGTTGAAAATTCGACGTTTTGATTGAGAATTCCCGAAATTTATTCAAAATTCGCTTTTTTTGTTAGAAAACTAGCCTTTTTATTTAAAAGTTAAAAAAAAAAATCTTAAAAATTCAACTTTCTGGTTGAGCATTTTTGAATTTCAATGAAAGTTCGTCTTTTTTTTAGTAAATGAATCTTTTTTTTAATTCATCTTCTTTATTTGAAACATCGTCTTTTTTTATTGAAAATTATTCTTTTTGTTTAAAAATTAATCTGCTTAGTTAAAAGTTCAACATTTTGGTTGATCATTCTTGAATTTTGTTAAAAATTCGCTTTTTTCGTTAGAAACTGAATCTTTTTGTTAAAACATTTAACAAATTGGTTTTAACATTAATATTTTTGTTTGCAAAATCATCTTTTTTACTTGAAAGTTCAACTTTTTGGTTGCGAATTTTACGAATTTGATTGAAAATTCGTTTTTTTTTCGTTATAAAATTAATCTTTTTGTTTAAAAAATCAACAAAGGGGTTTTAAAGTTTAACGACTTTCTTAAAATTTCAAAAAAAATCTTTCTTAAAAATTCCACTTTTTGGTTGAGAATGCTCGAATTTGATTGAAAATTCATCTTTTTTAGTTGAAAATTCGACTTTTTGATTGAGAATTCCGGAAATTTATTCAAAATTCGCTTGTTTGTTGTTAGAAAACTAGTCTTTTTGTTTAAAAATTTAACTAAGGTGTTTTAAAGTTTAACGACTTTCTTAAAATTTGTTAAAAAATCTACTTTTTGGTTGAGAATGCTCGAATTTGATTGAAAATTAAGCTTTTTTTGTTGTAAATTATTTTGTTTGTTTAAATCTTTCTCGAATTTTAATATAAAATTCGTCTTTCTGGTAGTAAATTATTATTTTTTTGTGAAAATTCATCTTTTTTAGTTGAAAATTCGACTTTCTGGTTGAGAATTCTTAAATTTTGCTAAAAATTCGTTTGTTTTTTTTTAGTTAGAAATTTTATCTTTTTGTTTAGAAATTTAACAAAAGGGTTTTAAAGTTTAACGACTTTTCTTAAATTTCAAAAAAAATCTTTCTTAAAAATTCAAGTTTATGGTTGAGAATTTGATGAAAAATTCTTTTTAGTTGCAAATTCAACTTTTTGATTGAGAATTCCGGAAATTTATTCAAATCTCGCTTTTTTGGCAGTAAACTGATATTTTTGTTTAAAAATTCATCTTTTTTACTTGAAAATTCAACTTTTTGGTTGAGAATTCTTGAATATGATTGAATATTCGTCTTTTTTTGGTTGTAAATTAATCTATTTGTTTCAAAATTCTTTTTTTTAGTTGAAAATTCTACTTGCTGGTTCAGAATTTCCGAATGTCATTAAAAATTCGTCTTTTTAGTCGAAAATTCGACTGTTTGGTTGAGAATTCTTGAGTTTTTGTTAAAAACTTGAACTTTCAAAAAGATACATCTTTTCAAATAAACGAAAAAGGATTTTTTAACATAAATATTAATTAATCAAAAATTCTGAACCAAAATGTTGAGTTTTTAGGAAAGAAAAAAATGTTTAATTCTTAAAATAGTAATTTAACTGTAAAACAGATAATAGAATTTTTTACCAAATAGATGAATTTTTTAAACAAAAATTTTAGTTTTCTAACGAACAAAACAATATTTGTAAACAAAAATCAAAGAATTCTGAACCAAAAATTTGAGCTTTCGACTAAAAAAGAATTTTTCCACAATAAGATTAATTTACTGCCAAAAAATACGAATTATTAACAATTCCAAGAATTCTCAATCCAAAAATTAACTTCAAATTAAAAATATGGATTTTTTAACATTAACATTTATCAACTATCAAAAAGATGAATTTTCAACAAAATTCAAGAAAGATTTAAACAAACAAAATAATTTACAACAAAAAAAGATCAATTTTCAAAAAAAATCCAGTATTCTCAACCAAAAATTTTAATTTTTGAGAAAGAATTAATTAACAAAAAGTTGAGTTTTCAACTAAGAAAGGAGAATTTTTAAACAAGATTCATTTGATACCAAAAATGACGAATTTTAAATCAAATTCGAGAATTCTCAGTTGAAATTTAAAACAAAAAAAAACATAAATTTTCAAACAAAAAGAATAATTATTAATCAAAATGTTGAGTTTTTAGACAAGAAAGAAATGTTTTAATTTTTAAAAGAGTAGTTTAACTTTAAAACCGTTAATAAAATTTTTTGCCAAACAGATGATTTTTTTTAACAAAAATTTTAGTTTTCTAAACGTCCAATTTTCAGTTTAAAAAATTAATTTTTAGCCAAAGTGATGATTTTCTAACAACTTTCTACCAAAAAACTCGGAACCAAAAAGTTGAGTTTTCAACTAAAAAAAAAAACAAGAAATTTTCCCCAAAAAGATTAATTTTCTACCAAAAGCCGAATTTTTGATAAAATTAAAATATAGACTAGTTAAATTTAAGTAAAAAAAATCATTTTCAATAAAAAAAAAGAATGAATTTTCAAGAAAATAGTTAACATTTTAAGCGAAGAGATTAATTACTAAATAAAATAATGATGGTTAAATTTTCAACAAAACAAAAAATTTTGTATAATCAAATAAATCTTCATAAAAAATGATAAATCTTCAACCAAATTTTCAACAAAACAGATAAATTTTCGACAAAATAAAAAAATTTCAATAGAAAACAAAGGTTTCATTTTTAAAGGAATTTTATGACTAATAGATAGATTTTCAAAAGGATCTTATTTTTTTTAAACGGAATAGCTAAATTTTCATCAATAAAAAAAATTAAATAGAAAAAAAACTTTTTCTCAAAGAAATGAATTTTCAACCAAAAAGAATAATTTTATACTTTAAAATATTAATTTTAAACAAAATACATGAATTTTCAACTCAATTTTTAATTTTTAAATGAATTTTCAACTGAAGATAATAATTCTTAAACCAAACATGGAACACATGATGATGAGATACATGAATTTTCAAACAAAAAGTTGAGTTTTCAAATGAACGAAAAAGAATTTTTTAACACACATATTAATTTACTATCAAAAAGACAAATTTTTAACAAAATCCAAGAATTTTGAACCAAAAAGTTGAGTTTTAAACTAAGAAAGAAGACTTTCTAAAAAAGGTTAATTTACTACCAAAAAAGACGAATTTAAAATAAAATTTAAGAATTCTGAAACAAAAAGTTGAATTTTCAAATAAAAACATAAATTTTTTAACAAAAAGATGAATTTACTACAAAAAAGAAGAATTTTTAAACAAAAAGATTAATTTACTGCCAAAAAAGAATTTTCAATAAAATTCAAGAATTCTTAATAAAAAAATTGAGTTTTTAGGAAAGAAAGAAATTTTTAATTATTAAAAGAGTAGTTTAACTTTAAGACAGTTAATACATTTTTTTACCAAAAAGATGAATTTTTTAAACAAAAATTTTAGTTTTCCAACGAAAAAACAATATTTTTAAACAAAATTCAAGAATTCTGAACCAAAAACTTTTCAAAAAAAATTTGAAATGTTCAATTTTCAGTAAAAAATTTAATTAAAAAAATAATAATTTTCAACCAAAGTCATGAATTTCTAACAACTTTCTATCAAAAAGATGAATTTTCAAACAAACAAAAAATCATTCATCCTCCAAAAAAAGGATGTGTAAACAAAATAACCAATAAACAAAGTAGTTGAATTTTCACCTAAAAGCGACAAATTTTCAAACTAATAGATAAATTTTTAACAATTACAAGGTGTCTACTTAAATCCTGGAAAAAATTTCTTTGAAAATTCCCGGGTTTTCGCCAGGTATCTCAAGCTCTTTCCAGGTATAATTTTTCGCGAGTTTGTTTTACAAAGAATGCCCCTTTTTATTTTATAGAAATTTAATTATTATTACAAGATATTTCTCAAATATTTTAGCACGAATTTCTCTCTAAAGTACATGAATTAAAAATAAAAATTCAAACACCTTTTTATTTTATCTACTTGTACTTAAAATTCAGTGCATATTTAGGTAAAATAATGTGAGTAATATATTAAATATTGACTTGAACCGCTTCAAATTCCTAACTTTTTTCGTAAAAATTTCAACTTTCAAAAAGATACATGAATTTTCAAACAAAAAGTTGAATTTTAAAATAAATGAAAAAGGACTTTTTAACATAAATACTAATTTACTATCAAAAAGACAAGTTTTTAAACAAGATTAATTTACTACCAACGAAGACGAATTTTAAATAAAATTTGAGAATTCTCCAACAAGAAGTTGAATTTTCAAATAAAAACATAAATTTTTAAATAAGAAGATTAATTTACTACAGAAAAGAAGAATTTTTAAACAAAACGAATAATTTACTACCAAAAAAGACGAATTTTTAATTAAATTCCAGAATTCTTAACCAAAAAGTAGAATTTTCAACTAAAAATAAGACTTTTTAAATAAAATTTAACACTTCACAACCAAAAAGTTAAATTTTTAAGAAAGAATTTTTTTGAATTTCTAAGAAAGTCATTAAATTTTAAAAGCCGTGTAGGAATTGTTAAACAAAAAGATTAATTTTCTGGCGAAAAAAAACAACAATTTTTAACAAAATTTCAGAATTCTCAACCAAAATGTTGAATTTTCAACTAAAAATGATAAATTTTTTAAGAAACCAAATAGACGAGTTTTCAATCAAATTCATGAATTCTGGACAAAAAAGTTGAAATTTCAACTAGAAAGAAGAATTTTTAAACAAAAAGATTAATTTACCGACAAAAAAAGACGAATTTTCAATAAAATTCAAGAATTCTCAACCAAAAAGTCGAATTTTCAACTAAAAAAAGATAAATGTTTAAAGAAACACAATAATTTATAACCAAAAAAGACGATTTTTCAATCCAGTTTAAGAATTCTGAACCAAAAAGTTGAAATTTCAACTAAAAAGAAGAATTTTTTAATCAAAAAGATTAATTAAGTACCAAACAAGATGGTCTTTAAATAAAATTCGAGAATTCTCCAACAAAAAGTTGAATTTTCAACTAAAAAGATAAATTTTTAAACAAACAGAACAATTTATAACCTAAAAAGGCGAGTTTTCAATCAAATTTAAGAATTCTTAACCACAAAGTTGAAATTTTAACTTGAAATAAGAATTTTTAAACAAAAAGATTAATTTACTACCAAAAATGACGAATTTGAAATAAAATTCGAGAATTCTCCAAAAAAAAGTTGAATTTTCAAATAAAAACATAAATTTTTTGAACAAAAAGAATAATTTACTACAAAAAAGAAGAATTTTTAAACAATAAGATTAAATTACTACCAAAAAATACGAATTTTTTTAGCACAACAGATTAAATAAATAATTAAATAATGGTAAAAACATAAATCATCATTTCACGAATTTGAATAAAAATTTAAACCCCTTTTTATTTTATCTGCTTGTACTTAAAATTAAGTGTATATTTAAGTAGAATAATGTGAGTATGATATTAAAAATTAAAATTAATTTAAAATTTGCTATTAAAAACACTAATTTTTAACAAAATTCAAGAATTCTGAACCAAAAAGTTGAATTTTTAAATAAAAGAGATGAATTTTCCAAGAAAAAATTAATTTTCTACCAAAAAAGCCGAATTTTTGACAAAATTAAAATAGGTTCTAGTTAAATTTAAGTAAAAAAATCATTTTCAATAAAAAAAAGAACGAATTTTCAACAAAATAGTTAACTTTTTAGGCAAAGAAATTAATTATTAAATAAAATTATGAATCTTCAAGCAAATTAATGAATTTTTAACTTAATAGTTGAATTTTCAACAAAAAAAAGGAAATTAAAAAAAAATCTTCATAAAAATGGATAAATTTTTTACCAAATAGATAAATTTTTAACCAAAAAGATAAATTTTCATTAAAATAAAAAATTTCAATAGAAAAAAAATCTTTCAATGAAATAAATGAATTTTAAACCAATAAGATTAATTTTCTATCATACAATATTATTTTTTAACTAAATACATGAATTTTCAACCAAATTTTATATTTCTGAAGGAATTTTGCAACTAATAGATAGATTTTGAAACAATTAAATGAATTTCCAATCAAAAAGCTGAATGAGTCAGAAAATGTAAATCAAATAGCTGAATTTTCAACTGAAGAGAATAATTCCTAAACCAAACATGGAATACTTAAATTTCAGGTTAAAAAAAAAAAACATTTTCAACAAGAAAAGAACGATATTTTAACAAAATAGTTAACATTTTAAGCAAAGAAATTTGTTATGAAACAAAATGATGAATCTTCAACCAAAGAAATGAATTTTTGACTCAATGGTTAAATTTTTAACACAAAAAAAATGAATTTTTTGTACAAAAAATAAATCTTCATAGAAATAGATAAATTTTTATTAAAATAAAAAATTTCAGTAGCAAAAAATGACCTTTCAATTCAAGAAATGAATTTTCAACCAAAAAGATTAATTTTAAACAAAATACATAAATTTTTAACTTAAGTTTTAAGTTTTAAAGAAATTTTCAACAAGAAATGAACGAATTTTTAATAACATAGTTAAAATTTTAAGCAAAGAAATTAATTATGAAACAAAATGATGAATCTTTAACCAAATAAATAAATTTTGAACTCAATAATTGAATAATCAACAAACAAAAAAAGGAATTTTTTATTACATAAAAATTTAAATCTTCAACTAATCGGTACATTTTTAACCAAATAATTAAATTTTTAACTTAATAGTTGAATTTTTAAGAAAGAAAAGGAATTTTTTGTAAAAAAAAATCTTCATAAAAATAGATGAATTTTCAACAAAATATTTATATTTTTAGCCATAAAAATAAATGTCTATCAAATCAGATATATGGATTAGTATAGATTTTTAAGATTTTAAATTTTTAACAATTTTAGGTTATGTTCACATTTTTTAAAGAAATCGATTATTTTAAAACGAACACACAAGGTCGAAAAAGTAGGCCTTTTTAATTAAAAATTGATCTTATTATTATAAATTTACATTACAGAATTATAGTTGTTCTTTATTCTATAATGCACATATGTGACAGTTTTTTGTAACATTGTATATTAAAAATAAAATTTCTAAGAAAAGTATTAACTCATTTGATAAATTTATGTAATAAATTACTTAAAAAACATTTCATTTTAATATTATAATTACCGCAATTATGAAAATTTTACTGCTTTTATAAACAGTGCTGCAATTTGAGGTTATGTAGATCGAGAGTCTTTAATTTTATTAATAAAATTTATATTTTAATTACAAAATTGCCTAAGCCAAACCAAAATCGTACATAAATTACTTTTTTTAAGGTATTATAGACAGAATTCTGTGAAAGAAAAAAAATCGGAATGCCACCCTGCTGAAATACTGTGAATTGTGGCGAAAAATATCATATTTTTGAACAGCTTTTCGTTATTAAAAAGATTATTCTATAAAACTTGTACATACCTTCAATCATGTGAAAACGTGCGCCAGGCATGGGGTTTCTTCAATTAAGCATAAACAACAACTTCGAATGGTCTCTGATCACATAAAGATTTTCCTGAATTTACAGCTAATGGTGTCCTCCCTCAATAATTAAAACTGCAATTAAAATAAGAATAAAAGTACCCTATTTCATCAAACGACCAAGATTTAGATTCCGGGTGAGCACAATCTAAGAAGCTGGAGAGAACTGACTAAAAATCTGTTATGAAAAATAGAGATTTGAAAGAAATAAACTCACGTACGGCATCGTAGTGCGTATGCATCACGCCTACGCAATGTTTCACTCACTCCAAGAACGAATAATTAAAAATCGATACATTTATCAGAAGAATAAAGTACCGGAAGAACTAAATCGCTCGCACTTACGAAATTAAGTGAAGAAAAGCACAGTTGCCCGGATTTCTTAAAAAAAAATATTGACAAACAACCTACAACTCCATTTTCTTGTCGGTCAATGGAGAAAAACAAGGGAACGTGCGAATCCGACAACGACAACAGAATAAGAAATGCAGAATTGGAGTGTTTGCCAGCTGCTAGATGTCGCTGGATGCTCTAGTCAAAGTTCCGCGAAAATTCAAATTGGATAAATGAGAATTTTCCTTTTTTATTATATTTAGTGATAACATTAGACATTTAGATTTAAAATTATAAAATGCTTTTATATCCTTAACACTGAAACTTATCCTTAAATTTGAAATAACAGGTGGAATAATGAAATTTTCCGCGAAACTGAGAAAAATTCATTCTTTGTAATAAAATGAATGTGGACACTGTATTTTCAAACCAAAATATGTATTTTTAACCTGGAAATTAATTTCATACGGAGAAAAACTACTTTTCAACCAAAAGTTTTAATTTTGAAATTAAAAAAAAATTAATTTTCATCTAGAAAAAATCAATTGAAAATAAAAAACGGCTTAATTAAATTTTTAATTCAAAAAATTCAAATAAAAATGAATTATTAACAAAGTATAGTTTAACTTTAAACCAAGTTGTTCAATTTTCAACCAAAATGTAGTACTTTATATTTTAACAATAAAATATTTTTATTTAAAAATAAATAATTAATTACTTTAAATAAAATTAAATCAATTTTTTACTTAATAGTTGCAAAAAAGTTGAATTTGCAAATCTGGAATAGGAATCTTCAACGAAAAAGTTTAATTTCAAACAAAAAGTTAAATTTTCAATAGTTCAGCAAAGTACATGAATTTTGTAACAAAATAGTTAACTTTCTAGAAAAATAGTTTATCTACAAAAATCTTAAAACAAACAAAAATTATTCAATTCAAAAACAAGAATTTTCGTTTAATAAATGTTAAATTTTCGCATCAGGAAAATATGAATGTTTAATAAAAAAATTAATTTTTAACCAAACAGTTGAAATTTCTACCAAAATAGTTAAACCAAGTTAAACTTTGAACGCAAACCGATGAATTTTCAAACAGTTCAGTCTTCACCTAAAAAAGATGACCTTTGAACAAAATTATTAAAGTTTCAAAAAATTGATCAATGCCAGATAATTAAATTTGTAACAAAAAGTTTAATTTTCACTAAGAAACAATTGTATTCCCTTAAGAAAAACATAATTTGTGACCAAATGTGCATTTTAAGAAACGTAACTTTTAACCAACAATTGAAATTACTACCAAAATAGAAGAATTTTCGAATCAAAAAGATGTGCGCAAGAAAAACTGACCTTTTTAAACTATGCGTCTGATATTTTTACTTAATTTTACTAAATCAATCAAACTATTTTAATATAAATTTTCATTAAAAAATATATTTTTCTTCTATCCATTTTGATTTTTTGTAAAACTTTGACTTAAGCAGCTAGCGCTATCTGGCGTCTGGATATGTGTTTTAAATATGACGTCAGCTGGCAAGATGGTTGCACGCCAGATGGTATTACTGTTTGACCCTCGGCGTGTAGACATGTTGGATTTCTCCCACCCAACTGAAATATCTAATTTGAGGGGCCAATGAATACTAATTGCGTGGCGAAATATTTTTTTCTGTAATTTGCAAACAAAAAGTATACATTTCAACATAAATGTATTCGGATATTTTTTGTTATTTTTCGACAGTTATCCAATTAAGAAATAAAATAGTCACACGAAAATTACTGATTTTATTATCGAATTGCGTGGCTGTTTAGGAATAAAAAATAATATCCCTATACACTATGATCGAAAAATCATATTTTTTCGAGTTATTAAAAGAATTAAGTGTTGTACCATGCAATTGGTAATGTTACTTGACCCTCAGCCTTCAGACATGTTGTGTGTATGCCTTATTCAATCTAATACGGAATTTTCGGAATGCGGAATTGGAATCAGTGCCGTATCTAATTATTAATAAATAATATTTTAAAGGTAGTTAGGAACAATAAATTGCATAAGTTGCATTAAAATTTTAATTTAGACTGCCAAGCTTGTTACAGAAAATCGGGTTTCAAAAAACATTGGAATTTAAAGGTTTATATTTTTTTAACGAATTTTGGATTACACTAGTGTTTTACACCAAACACTAGTATTTAAAAACTAAAATGATTATGATTTGAACAATTAGATTTCGAATTTTTTTAAACATTTAGATTATTTTTTGTGTGTTTTCGTCGGAAATTTGTATTTTTAATATAAAAATTGATTCAAATTAAATTTTTAAATACGATTCACAACTTTTAACAATTTTTGGCTAAGCTATCGTTTTACGTAAAAAAAATAATGTTATTTACAGAAAATCGGGGTTTTAATAGCAATATCAAAAACTAGTATTTAAAAAAAAAATTATTATAATTTGAACAAATAGGTTTAGAATCGCTTTTATTAAATTCTCATTATTTACTATTATTTTTTTCGTCGGAAATTAGTATTTTGAATTTAAAAAATCGATTTTTAAAGATTATTCACATGCATGAACAATTTTAGGTTATGTTAGTGTTTTAGGCTACAAATTGCTATTTTAAAACCAAAATCATTATAATTTAAATAACATTTAGATTCTGTGAACAATTTTGGATTATATAAGTATTTATCGTCTGCGGAAACTGGTATTTTGAATTAAAAAATGAGAGTTTTAAACTTTCCAACGTGACACTTGCTATTTTTAGCACTTCTAGGTTGTATACACTAACGTTTTTTATACAGGAAATCGCTTCTTCTTTTTCAAAAAGCGCGGGTTTTAAAAAACAAAAAACATTTCAACTTTAAGGTTTATGATTTTCGTCATAATTTTGGATTAATCTAGCGATTTACACCGAAAACTGTTATTATAAAACAAGGAATTTTACAATTTAAACAAGATATTTCAGAATATTTTAATAAAATTAGATTTTTTTGCTGGAAATCGGGTGTTAGAAAGAAACATGATCAGATTTTCAAAGTTACCGTACTTTTCAAATAATTTTGGATTCCTCTAGCGTTTTACATAAAACACCGGTACTATGAAACAAAAATTATTATAATTTAAACAAGGTTTAGAATCTTTTAATAAATTTAGATTATTTGCTTTGTTTTTCGTCGGAAATATGTATTATTTATTAAAATTTTTGATATTTTAGAAGAATCAGAACGTTTAACAATTTCAGGTAACGTCATAGAGTTTTACCCTAAAAATTAGCATATAACAAAAATAATATTACAGTTTGATCAAGTCCTGTAATTTTTAACATCAAAATTTTTTATTACTTAGGTATTTTTCGTCCAAATTTGGCAGGTTTATTAATAAAACAAGTGTCAATAAATATTCACAAATTTGAACAACTTTAGGTTATTTTAGCGTTATAAACAAAAAACCGGCAATTTAAAACTAAAATTATTTCAATTTGAAGAAGATATAGAATGTTTTAACGAATTTAAAACAAAAATGAATAAGATTTTTAAGAATATTCGGAATTTTTAACTATTGTAGGTTATGTTTGCCTTATGCATAGATAATTAGCATTTTTAAGCAAAAATCATTATAGTATGAACAAAATGTGCAATTTTTGAACAGTATCCGGTTGCATTAAGGCTTTTACGAAAAAAATCGGGCTTCAAAAAAGAAAATCATTACATTTTAAAATTCCATAATTTTTTTAAACCAATTTTAGGTTACGCTAGAATTTTGCACAAAAATCTGGTCTTCTCAAAGAAGAATCATTATAGTTCGAACAAGATTTAGAATCTTAAAACAATTTTGTATTCCTATTGTGTTTTTTATCAGAAATTGATATTTTTATTCATAAAATTAGATTTTATTTTAGACGATTCATAACTTTGAACAAATGCAGGTCATGCTAAGAATGTGCAAAAAAAGTATTTTTAAAGAAAAATCATTATAGTTATAAACACGATTTAGAATCTTTTTTTTTGCAATTGTTTGGAACTTTTTGAAAACTTAAAAAAATTTAGGTTATGTTTTCATCATTAAAAAAATAGTATTTTTTGTAAAAAAATCCTTATAGTTTGAACAAAATGGGAAGTTTTTACACTTTTTCAGGTTAAATTAACGTTTTTTACAGGAAATAAGATTTTAAACGAAAAAAAAAATATATTTTTAAGGTTCATAATTTTTAAAACAATTTTAGGTTTGCACCAAAATCCATATTTTAGAATAAAAATGACTATATATTTTGAACAAAATTTCGAGTATTTTTACAGTTTATTCTTTTTGTGTTTTTGTCGGAAATTTGTATTTTTATTCATAAAAAAATGCAGGTTTTAAAGACGATTCATTACTTTTAATACTTTTACATTATGATTGCATTATGCAAGTGAGAATGAGTATTTTTAAACAAAAAGCATAATAGTTTCTTAAACTAATGCAGATCGAATTAACGTTTTTCACAATAAATATTCACAAATTTTAACAGCGTTGTTGGCAAATACTGGTATTTTAAAACAAAAATAATTTTAATTTGAAGAAGGTATTAAATGTTTGAACAATTTTCAAACAAAAAATCTGCTTTAATCATAAATGATGAGAATGTAATTATTGATTACAAATTTTTATCTCTTTTTTGGGTGAATAACTTTTTCTATCAACATTGAAGGGTTATGTATCTCATGCAAAAGATAAACATAAAACAGAGGCTTCAATATATAGAGTGAATTTATTTAAAGTAAAAATAAAACATGATATAAGTATAAAAGTCTTGTGGCTAAGCATTAGGCTCTCAAGTCTGTTCGTTTCGGTATATCTTCAACGATTAACTGGCCGTGGACACTCATCGCCGATGGGTTGCACTCACAAAAACTGTACCTTATAGCGAATTCGGTTATCTGCTCTTTTCTGCCCCTGCTCTGAGCAAGTGCAACTGCTCTGCACTGAGAGGGTGTACTCCAATCTTGCTCCGCTCTAGTGCAGAGCACGCCGCTGACGTCATGATACGAAGAGACTGTACAATTTTTCGGTGCATGTCATGTGAGCGCATGTAAACTGCACTGCTCTGCTCTGTTGTGGATTGCTCCTGATTCGAGTGCTTGACCA
>JAAAKG020206992.1:0-22931 GCA_010014905.2 Druon quercuslanigerum | reverse complement strand
TAAAAGATTTCAAAAGGATTAATGCAAATTCAAAAATACTTATAGAATATTTTTTCTATAATAGAAATAATTAATCCCAAATATTTTTTAATAGCAGAATTTTTAATTATATTAATAATAATTAAAATGCCATTTTTTTAAATTCAGGCATTTGAATAGATATAAAAAATTCCAGTCTTTTCCCTATTCAAAATATTTTCCCTGACTTGCGACTAACCTGTATTGTAATCAATTTTCATGAGTCGAAAAACCCTTAAAATTTTGTTTATTGTCTTTAAACTGTCTCAGAATTTGTAAAAAAAAATACCATAAATCTTTAATACTCTTTGACATTCTATCAGAATATTAAAATTTAAAATTAAATTTAAAAAACTAAATTAAATTTATTGAAAACTGTGTTTTCAAAGCTTTTAAAAATGTATTCGAATTTGTAAAAATATACCCTATAATCTTAAAAATTAATTAAAATCCCACCAGATTATTAAAATTAGTTAAAAAATCTCTGGAATCTTCTAAAATGCCCTAAAAGACTTCAAAAGAATTTAAGCCAATTCAAAAATACTTACAGAATATTTTTTCTATAATAGAAATAATTAAATCCAAATATTTGTTTAATAGCAGAATTTTTAATTGTATTAATAATAATTAAAATTCCATTTTTTTTTTAATCCAGGTATTTGAATAGATATAAAATTTTTTCTGTCTTTTCCCTATTTACCAGGTTTTCCTTGACTTGCGACCGAACTGTATTGTAATCAATTTTCATGTTTCAGAAAACCCTTATAATTTTGTTTATTCTCTTTGAACTGTCTCAGAATTTGTAAAAAAAAAATATCATAAATCTTTAATACTCTTTGAATTTCTTTCAGAATATTAAAATTCAAAATTAAATTTAAAAAACTAAATTGAATTGATTGAAAATTGTGTTTTCAAAGCTTTTAAAAATTTACTCGAATTTGTAAAAATATATCCTATAATCTTAAAAATTAATTAAAATCCCACTAGATTATTAAAATTAGTTAAAAAATCTCTGGAATCTTCTAAAATGCCCTAAAAGACTTCAAAAGAATTTAAGCCAATTCAAAAATACTTACAGAATATTTTTTCTATAATAGAAATAATTAAACCCAAATATTTGTTTAATAGCAGAATTTTTAATTGTATTAACAATAATTAAAATTCCATTTTTTTTTTTAAATCCAGGTATTTGAATAGATATAAAATTTTTTCTGTCTTTTCCCTATTTACCAGGTTTTCCCTGACTTGCGACCGACCTGTATTGTAATCAATTTTCATGTATCGAAAATCCTAATAATTTTGTTTATTCTCTTTAAGCAGTCTCAGAATTTGTAAAAAAAAATACCCTTAATCTTTCAAACTCTTTGAATTTCTTTCAGAATATTAAAATTCAAAATTAAATTTAAAAAACTAAATTAAATTGATTGAAAATTGTGTTTTCAAAGCTTTTAAAAATTTACTCGAATTTGTAAAAATATATCCTATAATCTTAAAAATAAATTAAATTCGCACCAGATTATTAAAATTAGTTAAAAATTCTCTGGAATCTTCTAAAATGCCCTAAAAGATTTCAAAAGGATTAATGCAAATTCAAAAATACTTATAGAATATTTTTTCTATAATAGAAATAATTAATCCTAAATATTTGTTTAATAGCAGAATTTTTAATTATATTAATAATAATTAAAATGCCATTTTTTTTAATCCCTGCATTTGACTAGATATAAAAATGTGCTGTCTTTTTCCTATTTACCAGGTTTTTCATCTGTGCCAAAAAAATGTGGAATAATGACGGATCTTAAGGGACGATAAGAAACATCGTAAATAGGTAATGAATACGCTTTCCAATGTCAGGCAATAAAAAAATCGTTAAATTTTTATTACAGAAAAAAATTCCTTTGAGTATAACGGGAAAAAGTCAGTTGGAAGGCTTGCCGTGATCTTGAACTTGAGTCAATTACTATAGCCTCGAGGAGATGTAAGAATGAGCCAAAGTTTTCAAGAAACTGAATTAGAACCATTTATTTCTCAATTTTTCAACTGCAACTTTACAATATTACCAGAAAAAAAATATGTAATGACTTTAATTGATTTCACCTAATGACTTCTGTTAAAATTGCTCTCGCTGGCATCTGCCAAGTACCGATGACATTGAGACTGCGGGGTCAATTAGTCGACGATTTTAAAATGCTAATCAAATTTTAATTAGTGCACTCCATAATGTTACGGATTGTAATTTATTTTCAATTAGGGAAACTGAGGACCATGCTAAAAGTTTACGGTGGTAAGAATAATTACAGACTCAACAGCCCAAAATTGGGCAATAAAGTCTATTAAATAAAATTAATGTATAGGTGCCATATTAAATTCAATAGAACATGCTTTGAAATTCCAGGATTTTTTATATTTGCAAAAAAAAATAGTTGGAGTTTTAACAAAAAGAGTCGAATTTTAAAGAAAATAGTTGTGCTTGTTACAAAAAAAAAGTTACAAAAATATTAAACTGAAGGTACAGTTGTAAAAAATATTTTTTTTATAATTTTGAGAATGAGAATATTGTAACTGATGTTATTCCATACAGAAAGAATTTTTTTTTATAAAAAATGTTAAGATTCGCAAAAAAACACATTATTTTAACCATGTTTTTTGCAATTTAATTTTTTCTGACCAATTATTTTCTGACCGCTTCTTACCAATTTTTGAAAAATGATTGCATTTTAAGAAAATTACGCCCTTTTTTTAGGAATAGAATCTCTACAACTCTATTTTTTCCAATTTTGAAAGTAAATTTTGAAGAAGAATTTTTAAAAATATATAATAATATTTTAAGATTATTTAGTTATTCAAAAAATTTGAAACAGAGTGTTGGATAATGTTTTAACGGAAAAATAATCTTTAATTCATGAAAATACAATTATTTGTCAAAAATTGGTAAGAAACGAAGGTCAGAAAAATTTCAATTTAAAAAAAAAACAATTAATGTTTAAATTAATGTTTTTTTTTTAGTTTTAATATTTTTCGTAAAGAATAATGTTTTTTTTTTTGAAATGACATCAGTTACATTATTTTAATTCTTAAAATCATAGAAAAACTATTTTTTTAGATTTCTGACAAAAAGATAAATTTTCCATCTAAAAATACGAATGTTCCACTAAACAATTAAATTTTTGACCAAAAAAGATGACTTTTTAACAAAATGGGTAAATTTTGAACCAAATAGTTTACATTTCAATCAAATAGTCCATTTTCAGGTAAAAAAGAATAATTTTAAAACCAAAAGATAATTTTTCAACCAAAAGTGGAATATTAAAATTTTTAGTTAGAGGAATTTCTTTTCAAGAAAAAAAAATATCAACAAATAAGTTAAATTTGCGACCAAAAAGATAAATTTTTTACTCAAAACCACAGCACGTTAACAAGAAAATTTTTATTTTCAACATAACAATTAAATTTTCAAACAAGTTTAAATTTTTTTTTTAATTTGCAATACTTCAAGGAAATGGTTCAATTAAAAAAAAAAGATTTGGCTTAAAAAACACTTGCGTTTTCACTAAATGGTTCAATTTTGAAGTTAAAAATACGAGTTTTCTATTCCAAAAAGAGAAATATTCAACAGAACAATTAAATTTTTTACCAAAAATGTGACTTTTTAGCAAACTAGTTGAATTTTCAGCAAAATAATTAAATAATAAATTTTCGACCAAAACCGAAATATTTCAATTTTCAATTATGAAAATTAATTTTGCAAAAAAAAAATTTTTAACAAAATAATTCAATTTTAAACAAAATAATACAGTTTTTAACCAAAAAGTTTCGTTTTCAAAAAAACTACTTTTTTAACAAAAAATTGAATAGTTAAATTATAAAAAAAATATTTTCAACAAAAAAAAAAAGATTTTTCAAAAGAATACTTGATTTTTGATTCAACGAATTAAATTTTTAACAACATTGGTAAGTTTTGAACAAAATAGTTAAATTTTCAATCTAAAACGATTAAAATTTAAACAAATAATTGAATTCTCAAATAAAAAAGATAAATTTTCAACCAAAAATAGTATAGTTAAATTTTTAGTTAAAAAATTTATTTTTAACCCCCAAAAAAACAAATTTTCATCAAGTACGTTCAATTTGCAACCATAGAAATGAAGTGTTGACCAAAAAACATTAATTAAAAAAAGAGTGTCGTTTTCATAAAAGCAATTAAATTTTTAACATAATAATTAAAAATATTAACCATATTGTTGATATTTTAACAAAATGGTCGAATTTTCAAACAAAAAGATTAAACCTCAAAAACAGTTACATTTTCAACTAAATAGTACAATTTTTTAACGAAAAATACGAGTTTTGCATACGAAACAACGTACGTTTAAAAAAAAAAGCAATTAAATTTTTGACCAAAAAAGAAAACTTTTTAACAAAATAGTTGCATTGTCAACAAAATAATTAAAATTTCAACCAAATAGTTGAATTTTCAAATAAAAAACTAAACTTTAAACAAAAAACTGAATAGTTAAAGTATAAAAAAATTAGTTTCAACCGAAACAAAATGAGATTTTTCAACAGAATAATTTAATCAACGATTTAAAATTTTTAACAAAATTGTTAAATTAAAAAAAAAATAGTTGAATTTTCAACGTGAAACGATTAAATTTTAAACAAATAATTGATTTCCTAAATAAAATAGATAAATTTTCAACCAAAAATGAGAAAGCTAAATTTTTAGTTAAAAGATTAATTTTTAACCCAAAAAAAACGAATTTTCATCAAGTACGTTAAATTTGCAACCATACAGATGAATTGTCGACCAAAAAACATGAATTAAAGAAAATAGTGTCGTTTTCATAAAAATAATTTAATTTTCAACAAAATAATTAAAAATGTTAACCATATTGTTGATATTTCAACAAAATAGTCGAATTTTCAAACAAAAACATTAAACTTCAAAAAAACTTTTTCAACTAAATATTACTAAATATTAAACTTTTCAACAAAATAGTTGCATTATCAACAAAATAATTAAAATTTCAACCAAATAGTTAAATTTTCAAAAATATAGTGGAAATTTTAACAAAAAAGTTGTATTTTTAAATAAACAAGGTAAACTGTCAACAAACAAATTGCTGAGTTATTAAGAACAAACAATTAGTTTGCAACCAAAAGTAAAAAAGTACAGTTATAAATTAAAAAATATCATATTTAACCATTAAAAAGAAAAATTTCAAACAAAATAATTAAATTTTTAATATAAAAAATCATTTCTTAACAAACTAGTTTATTTTTAACCAAGTAGTGGAATTTTAAATTTTTTAAATTTTCTATACCAAAAAAAATAATAATTTTCAACCAAATAGTTACATTCTCATCTAAAATCGATCGATTTTTAAGAAAGAAAATTGAATTTTCAACAAATAAGTTCAATCATACACCACAAAAATGAATTTTAAAGAAAGTAGTTTAACTTTCAACCAAAAAAGATCAATTCTTTATAAAAAAAATGTGATAGTTCAATTTGATGCAAAGAACAATTAATTTTCAACAAAAATGGAATATTTTAATATTCATTCAGGGAAATAATTATAAAAAAACGAATTTTCAACGAAATATTAAAAATTTCAATCATTAAAATTAATTTTTGAAAAAATAGTTCAACACTCAAACAATAAATTCAATTTTCAATCATAAAAGACGACTTTTTTCTGAATTAAATCTGGTCGAATTTCTAACTAAATAATTAAAATTTTAACAACAACAAATCAATTTTCAGCGAAAAATTGAATAGTTTAATTTTTGGGTAAGAAAATTATTTTAAAAAAAACTATTTTTCCAAAAAATATTTTAATTTTCAACCAATACAATAAATATTTGAGAAATTGGTTTAACTTTTTATCAATCAGTTGCATTTTTGGCAGAAAAATACTAATTATCATCTAAATAATTGAATCTGGTTGAATTTTTAACAAAGTCTTAAAATATTTAACAAAAAAAACAGTTCGATTTTATTATTAAAAAGAAAAACGAGAAAAAGGAAAAATAAGAATTTCTTTAAAAAGGGTAAAAGAGGGTAAAAAATTCTAATAAATGTTCAAATTTCAAACAGTTAACATTAAAAATTTTAAGTATAATTCTTATATTTTTCTAAAATGAGGAAGAGTAGTGTGAAATAATTATAGTGCAAAATTATTATTTTGAAAATGGTTTAATTAAATTATTCAGAAGAGTTTTTTCATACGCCTCTGCATGATTTTGCACTTTGTAAAAAACCGGTTTGGTGAGATCTATCATTATTTTTTTTACTTCCTAATGAAGTTGAATGGACCCAATCCACCGAATATTCTGTGACGCACTTCGGAAGTTACCAGAACTCGTAAAAAAGACAAAGAAAAGCAAAAAACATTTTGCATGACAGACTGTTTACGGTTTTCTCAAACTTAATTATTTCGCTCATTAATGATGTTAAATGAACCCAAAATTCCCTGACGCACTTCCGAAGTTGCCAGAACTCGTAAAACACCTAAAAAGGCCAAAAAAATTTCAACCGACGTAAAATGTTTACATTGATTTTCTGAATATTAATAATTTCTCACCTCATTAATAAGTATCAAACATTCTGAGTAATTTATTCAGTGTCGTTTCTCTAAAAGAACTTTAAAGAGTTGACCAAGGTCGGAATCACTCAAATTCAATTGCCGTAATATTTATTTTACCAAATAAACATTTAGAATAATTTGTATTTTACCGAATGACCATTTGAACCCTGCGAGTGATGTACGATATTTTATTCGAAACCACCATGAGACGAGTTCCAACATTTGTCAAGTTTTTTGAAGTCGAATCTCGAATGTGAATTTTCTTTTACTTCTTTCACTTCTTCATTTATGTTTGAGGATGGTTTTATGGCTTTTTTTCATTATTCTGAGTGGAAGGAGATTTACATTTCTGAAACCTTGCGACGTAAATTGCAGATTATTAAAATGCTCCATGGATTCTATTGTGGATGAAAACACACTATTGATTTGGAAGTCATTTATTTGGGCTGTGATTGGTTATTTCTGATGGCGCAAAATTTTCAAAGTGGTTCGGTGCGAGGCAGATTTTTTTCTATATATATTTGGGTGGTCCAAAAAACGCTTATCGAGCTACGGGGAAAGTAAAAAATAATCGCATTTCCTTATTGCAATGTAATAGCTAGTCATTGTTTGCAGTAATAAAATTTTTTAATAACATTATGTAATTATTTAAACAATTAACTATTGCTTATTTACAAAGTTTCTAAAAACTGAGTCAGAGATGTCCAATTTTTTCTCAAATTGGTCTCCTGAGCTACTGTTTGTTGTATAATTATAATATTTTGATACATTTCTACTAAATTTTAACAAATCTCTATTTTTTAAACAATTTTTATTAACTCAAGCACAAATATGTCACTTCGCCTTCATAAATTTTGGTCAGAAAAAATATTAAAACTTGAATCATAATTTGCTTTAGTGAATGCTCTTTTTAGAATCTAAACATAGCAAAGATTCTAAGACTATTAAGAATGCAATAATACACTCTTATAATTTAAATTTTATTATGACTTTTATGATTTATTTAATATTGCTCAAAAAGACATGTAAACGATCCCTACTAAATTTAAAGGAAATTAAAAAAAAAATTAATTGCATAAACAATAACAAAGCCTTTAGCAGAATTTACTACTAATACTCGAAATTATTCACTATTTTGTTTATTTCAGAAAATAGGATTTTAAAAACATTATTGTAAAAATAATTGTTTAAACTAATTCTATTTTTTTAAACCATTTAAAAATGTTAAATTTTTTTCTATGCACTATACATTCAGAATAATGATATTTTGTGTATTCTATTTAATTTCAATTTTTTAAAGTTATCGAAAAAAACTAATTGAGCAAATTAAAAATGTTTAAAGAAATAAAGATTTGTTAAAAATTAGAAAAAATCTATCAAAATGTTGTAATTATTCATCAAATGTAGCTTAGGATACCAATTTGAAAAAAATTGGACATATCTGACTCAATTTTTAGAAATTTTGTAAATAAGCAATAACTTTTTTTTTAAATAATTACATAATGTTTATGAAAAAAATTTACTACTACAAACAATGACCATCTATTACATTTCAATCAGGAAATACCATTATTCTTTACATTTCTTAGGAATAAATAATTGTTTAAATAAGTCCCAGTTATTTAAATAATTAAATATTGTTTAGAAAGTCAGGGGTAATATTTAAATTGTTCATTAGTAATTCTTTGTATGAAAAAGTCGACATAAGAATGTAGTTTTTTATTTTTGGGCCATATTTAGGGCACTGCAGAAGGAAGGTGGGGGGGGGGGGGGGGTTAAAAATAAATGTTATTAGAATAGTTTTATTTCGTAGACACTCCTCTTTAATCCATTAAAAGCAAAGCACATTTTGATAAAACCCTGGAGCATAAATTCCATTTTTCAAAAAATCCAGAAGTGAAAGAAGTAAAACAAAATTGACCTTCAAAAAATTTTTAAAATGGAGGACCTCTACAGTATCGTGGTGATTTCGAGTAGAATATCATACATCACTCACAGGGTTACATACTTCTTCAAGTGGAATTCAAATTTCTTTTTTGGATGATTTGGATGAATTATCAACAAAAAGGTCCAATTTTTAACAAAACCGAAAAGTTCAACTTTAAGTTCAAGAATTAATTTAAAAAATTTTTTTTTTATTTTAATATAAAAACATTTGAATTTAACCCAGAAAAATTAAATTTCAACAATGAAGTTTCTACGATACAGTTGACTTTTTGACCAAAAAGGATACTTTCTAAAAAAATTGTTGAATTTTCAACATGCTAGAATACTTTTGGATCATGTAGTTTAATTTTTAAATAGAAACCTAAATTAGTTATTACTTTATTATTTCAAAAAATTGCATACAGAAATGGAATAAAATAAATTAATTTTCAACAAACAAAAAATTAATTTTTAACAAAAAAGTTAAATGTTTAACAGAAAAGGATGAATTTTCATTCCCAGAAGTCGATTTTATAATCGGAGCATGAATTCAATTTTGTGAAAATCCAGAAGTGAAAAAAGTAAAACAAGATTGACCTTCGAGATTTGCCTTCAAAAAACTTGAAAAATGGAAGAACTCGACAGTCTCGTGGTGATTTCGAATAGTATATCATACATCACTCACATGGTTATGTACGTTTTCACGTGGAATTCAAATCTCTTTTTTGGTTCAAATTAATATACTTGGTTAAAGATTAAAATATTTTGTCAAAAATTCATTTTATGTGTTGAAAATTCAAATTATTTATTAAACTATTCAACTTTTAGCTGAAAATTTATTGCTTTTTGTTATAGATTTAATTAATATGTTAAAAATTAAAACAGATTCAATTATTGAAATAAAAAGTCGTCTTTTTGCTCAACAATTCAACTACTTACTTTAAAAGTTGAACCAATTTGTCAAAAAATTATTTTATTGGTTGAAAATTTTAATGTTTGGTTGAAAATTAATTTTTTTCAATTAGTTTTTAATGTCAAAATTAAACTATTTCATTATTGGCTAAAAATGTATTGTTCTTGGATAAAAATTTTATTAAAAATATATTAATTATTTATTTATTAATATATAATATATATTTATTAATGATTAATTAATTGATTAATATTAATTTTGGGCATCATAAATTTTTAACAAAATAGTGTAATTTCAAACAAAAAATGTAAAAATAGTTGATTTTTAAATAAGGTAATGAAAATCTTAACAAACTGGTTACGTCTAACCAAATAGTTAAATTTTTAAATAGAAAAGATTAATTTTGAAAAAAATAGTTGAACTGTCAAAAAAGAAGAAGAAATTTTCAACTGAAAATGGAATTGTTAAAGTTTTAGCTAGAAAAACTATATTCCAACAAAAAAATGAATTTTCAACAAATAAGTTAGATTTTCAATCAAAATAAGAAATTATCAAAAATCGTAAATTTTTAACAAAATAGTATACTTTTCAACAAAACAATGAAATTTTTAACAAAACAGTTTATTTTTAAACCAAATAGTTGACATTTCAACGAAGTGGTCGAATTTTCAAAGATAAAAGATCTTCATTTTTTCAAATAACTATTTGCCAACCAACGGCATTAACTGTATTATGAAATCGGTAATTGGTTTTCTGCAGTTTTCCTCTCCCCTAGCTAAAATTCTAGGAAAATGCGAAGGCTTATAATAAATTTGGATTCAGGTGGGGGTTATCAGACAAATTAAACTACTCCTTTTCAATTTTACACTCTTAAAATTGAAGCTTAAAAAATTGTTAATTCGGAAATTTTGTATTCCAACACTCAATAATGTAGACGTATAAAATAGAAATTTGACCTGCGAGATTTTCCTTTAAAAAACTTGAAAATGGTGGAACTCTACAGTGTCGTGGTGATTTCGAGTAGAATATCATACATCACTCACATGGTTATATACGACTTCACGTGGAATGCAAATATCTTTTTTGGTTCAAATTAATCTACTTGTTTAAAATTTGAACAATTGTGTCGAAAATTCATTTTATGTATTAAAAGTTCAAGTATTTTGTTGAAAACTCTTGTTTTTTTTTAAATTGATTTTCCTAACTGGAAATTTCATTTTTGGCTGAAAATTGATTGCATCACTTCAAAGGAACAATTTTGAACAAAATTTCGTAAAACTGCGAAATTTGTAATTTTAATTTAAAATAGATTTATAAATTTTCAAAATTATAAAATTTTAAAGCAATTTTAAGTTTGAAAAATTAACAATGAAACAAAACTAAAATGTTTAAACTGAAAAGTTTTTAAATGAAAAGTTAAGTTGTTTTTATTTATAATGGTAGACTTTTTAACAAAATAAGATTAATGAAAATAAAATAACACTATTTAACCAAATTTTAAAACAAAGAGACAAATTTTTTAGAAAAATGTCGAATCTTTAACAAAAAAAGTAGTGTTTTTAACACAAAAGTTCAATTGTAACCAAGAATGATGATATTTGCGAAAAAAGATTTTTTTTAACAAAATAGCTTAATTTTTACCCAGTAAGATAACTTCTTAACATAACTATATTTATATTTGAATTTTAAACAAAATCATAATATATTTAATCAAATAGACATTTTTTAAGAAGAAATGGATTTTGAAGGAAAAATATAATATTATACATAATTTTGATTTAAATAATAAAAACTAAGAGTACAATAACATTATTTTAAAAAAAATTTAAACAAAAATCTCAATTTCAAGATTAATTTTTAATTAAAAAGAATGAATTTTCTATTCATAAAGACTAATAATTTTAACGAAACAGTTGAAATTTTCACCAAAAAAGATTTTCAACCTTCAATGAATATTTTGAAAATAAATTGTCAAGTTTTCAAGTGAAAACGATACTTTTTAAAAAAATAATTAAATTTGTAAACAAATAATACAAATTTCAACCAAAAGAGGTCAATTCTGTAATCATTATTTTTAAAATTAAAAACTTCCAAATTAGAGAATTAAAAATGGAATATTTTACACTTAAAACAAATATTTAAAGAGGATTCGATATTGAATAAAAGCGTTTAATTATTAATCTGTTAATGTTAAATTATTAAAAAATTGTAATTATTTCTTAAGTTTCATTTTCAGTTTTAACGTTAAAATCTATAAATTGTTTAATTTTAAACAGATTCATACCCGTCTTCTAAAATCAACTGTTCTTCAGTTTTTAATAAAAAAATTATCGATTTTTTAACTTATAATTTAAAAACAAATTTTAAACAAAAATACTTTTAACTTGAGTCGCAAAACCAAATGTTTTATTTATTGGACAAGTTTTTTTACGATATACGTATAAAAAAAGGGTTTCTTATCTTTGGTGTACTTAAAAATCCCGTTATGCAAGAAAAAAAGTTATTTAAGACATATTACATTACAGGAAAGGTGATTTGAATGACAGTCATAAATTCTCGTGATCCTCGACGAAGAAAAAAACTTTATCATTTTCTTATTGTAAAGATAAAATTATTCTAATCGGGCACGCTAATCGAATTATCATAAGAAAGTAAAAAAGAGTTATATTGCGTCTGTCCTAAACCAAAAATAAATTTATTAGTCGGCTAAAAAAAATCATCAACTTCGAAGTATGACGCAAAAGTGCTTGATTAAAATCGACCTCCAGGAATTTATTCAAAAATCTCTTAAAACTTTCTTCTTGAATTTTTAAAGATTTCATGTTACAATATGGACATCCGCTTTTATATATCTGCTATAAAAAAGATAAGTTTTTCACCAAAAATTAAAAAGGTAAATTTTAAGATAAGTCTCTTTGTTTAAAACAAAAAGAAAAATAAATTTTCAACAAAATACTAACATTTTAAACTATAAAGTTAAATTTTCAACCAAAGATATAAATTTTAAACTAAAATTATAAATCTTGAACTAAATAAATAACTGTTAAACAAGATTGTTAAATTTTTTATTCTTCAAGTTCATTCTAAATAAAAGTAAATAAGTTTTCAATAAAAATGGTAAAAGTTGATATTTCATTAAAAAAATATTTTAAATTTAAATTTGAATCCTTAATAGAAATGCCGAATTTTCAACAAAATATCTGAATTTTCAAGAAAACAAATAAATTTTCTACAATATACTTTAAGTCCTATATAGATGAATTATCGACATAAAGATCGAATTTTCAACAAAAATGGAAAATTCAACTTTCAGTTCAAAAATTAATTTTTATTAAACAGTGAATTTTTTAATCTAAAAGATAAATTTTCAACGAAAATTATAATAGTTAAAATTGTAACAAAAAATATTTTGTATTTTTATTATTTTAAAAAATTACAGACAGAAATGGAATATTTACATAATTAGTTAAGGAAAATCATTTTAAAAAAACACAAATTTTCAAGCCAAAAGATTAATGATCAAGCAAGATGATTAGTTTTCTACAAACCAAAGAAAATTTTTAAACAACTGCATGAATATTCTATCCATTAGTTGAATTTACAGCTAAAAATATAAATTAAAAATCGTATAGTGAAATTTAGAGATAAAAAATTAATTTTAAATATAGGAAAACTAATTTTTAACAGAAATATTAAATTTTTCACAAAAGACAAGAATTTAAATTTTCAAAAAAGCAGAATAATTTTCTACCAAAAAGATTATTCTTTAACTAAGCTCATCAATTTGCAACTAAATAATGTTGAATTTTTAAGCAAAAAGGTAAATTTCTAAACAAAAATAAAAAACTAAAATTTTTATTAAAATAAATTAATTTACAACGAACAAAAAATGAATTTTTAACAAAAAAGTTAAATTTTTAACAGAAACGGATGAATTTTCTATCCCAAAAGACGATTTTATAATACAAATACTTACATACTTGTATTTTCGGAAAAATAATTAAATTTTTTAAAAATTATTTTAAAAATACATAATTCTAAAACCAATATACAAAAACAATTCATAAAATCATAAATAAATTTTTAACAAAAAAAAACAACTAAATTTTGATCAAAATGGTTAACTTTTCATCCAAAGAGATGAATTTTTACGTAAAATTATGAATTTTCAACCAGAAGAAATTTTTTTTTTAATAAATTAGTTCAACTTTTAAACCGAAAGCTTATTTTTTCCAAAAAAAAATTACGTTTGCAAAACTGTTTTTAACAAAACAGTTACATTTTCAACTAAAAAATTTAAATTTTTTACAACAAATTTTGCTAAAAAATGTATTAAAAAGGCTAACTAATTTTTTTTTTTTAATTTGAAGAAACTTCCCGTCTTAGGGTTGTTTACAATCGTATAAATAAAAACATATTTTTTTAAATGCTCTGAATTAAAAAAGTTATAATTACAAAAGAGTGTAAATAATAAAGATAAAAACTCCCAAATTTTAAAGATACAATTACAGAAGTAAATTAAATGCAAAACAAATGTTTCAAATAATAAACTATGCAAAAATAAATAATAAATTTTTTCTCTTTTATCTTTTATAGTAATTTATTTATTTATTTTTGCATAGGTAATTATTTAAAATTTTGTTTTGCATTTAATTCGCTTCTGTATAATAGTAACTTCAAAATTTGGGAGTTATCATATTTATTAGTTACAATTTTTTCTAATAATAACATTTTTTTTTAAATATTTTTTTATTTATGTTATTTTCTTCAAATTTTTAAATACATTTTTTATAAAGTTAAAATTTATTCATCTTTTATAACCTATTTAGTTTTTTTTGTGGAATTTTTTTTTAGTAAATATGAAGATTCCGTATAACCCGGAGTTGCTTCAATTTTTTAATATTTTTTTTCAATATTTAAGTTTGTTAATTGTTTTAAAAAAATATATTTCTTTATTTAATTTGTTTGTTTCATATTTTCAGATTTTATTACATTACATTTTATTACACAAATAAAATTTAATACAAGAAATATAAATTTTTATCAAAATGGTGAATCCAACGAGATGAATTTTCCTGTAAAATTCTTAATTTTTCTACCAAATAATTAAATTTGTAACAAAATATTTGAATTTTTAACAAAATAGTTGAATTTTTATCTCACAAGAAATCAAAATTGGAACAAAAAATGAAAAAGTTACGTTTTTAATTTAATAAAAATAATTTTTTAACTAAGAATAGAATAGTGAAACTTTCAGATAAAAAAATTAATTTTTAACCTGAAAATTGGATCTTTAACAAAAGAGATAAACTATAAACAAAACAAAAAAATGATTTTTTAACAAATAAATCAATAGTAGATATTTCAAATAAATAAGACTTTAATGTTAATTAAAAAATATTTGAATCCATAAAAAAACGATTTATCAATAAAATGGTTAAACTATCATCCAAAAAAACGAATTTTTAACCAAGTAAATAGTTCTCTATCAAGAATGAATGTTTAATTAAAAATATTAATTTTCAGCCAAAAACAGGAATGTAAAATTTTCAGGTAAACAAATTAACATTCAACCCAAAAAAACAAATATGTTTAACAATTTTAATTTTCAACTAAAGACATGAGCTTTCAACTAAAAAAATCTTGATCAATGTTGTTTAACTTTTAGTCAAGTAGTAGTTGAATTTTGAAATAAAAAAAATCATTTCTAATGAAAAATTGGAAGTTAAATATTTTAGTTTAAAAAAAATAATTTTTAACCAAAAATTTGTATTTTTTCCAAAGAGAAGAATTTTGAACAAAAAAAGATTTTTTTAAACAAATAATGTAATAGCAGATATTTTAATCAAAAAATATTTTTGGTTTGAATAAAAAACATTTTAATTCGATCAAAAAATACGAATTATTAACAAAATAGTTAAATCATTAACCGAAGTAAATTAATTTTTAACCGAACAGTTGAATTTTTATCGAAAAAAAGCTGACGTTTCTACCAGATCAATTTTTAAAGCAAAAATAAGAATTAAAAAAAATAGTGAAATTTTCAACGGAAAAATATTTGAGTTGAATTTTTAATAAGAAAGGTAATTTCCTGTTTACTTCTTAAATTTTTCCCAGTAGTTTATTTGAATCTAAAGGACATTTTTTAAAAATTAGATCGAATTTAATTGTATCGACCAAAAAATTTTTTCTTTAAAAAAAAAGATAAAAGTCGTTATTTAAAAGTAAACAAATTTTTGCATTAACCTAAAGCAATAAAGTTAAAGTAAATATTTCTGGAATAAAAACAAATAAAGAAATTGTTTTTAATATTTTCCACAATACACTTTAAATATTTTCCAACAATTGATGAAACCCAGCTAATATTTAAAAGTATTCTTGGATGGTTAATTTAAATTCATCTTGAACTTGAATTACGTTTTGCTCCTTTCAGGTAAAAATTTAAGAAAGTTCTTATCGTGTTCTGAAGAGATTTCTGATTTTTTAAGTATCTAATTTTAAATTTTGGAAGTGGATTCTTTATAATAATTTAAATTCAGTAATAACTCTCTCTCAATTTCTCCGGTACAAAAAAGCGTGAATTCGTTTTGAAATGAGAACAACGACCCATGCGAAAACAGGAACTCATTTTATTATCGGCAATAAACGATAAACTTGAATTGAGAATATGATAAAGAAATACTCTTTTTAATCTTGTATTTATCAACTGAGATCCTCATTGTCGTATTAGAAATTTATTTCCATTATTAATTATTGGAAATACTCGATATATTCAAATTAATTTTTTAACCTCCTGATTTCCAAACAGCTATAATAAATTTTGTTTATAGTCTGTTAAGTGCAATGTTAATTGTTTCCGTTAAAGAGGTCTTGGCACAAAGCAATATCCGATCAAGATTAATGCAAATTTATTCATTTTTGTAAAAAAAAAAATATATAGTGTTAACCACATGATTCATAAGACTTGAATTGAAGACATTTATGAACAGCTTATAATCCAAAGATATCTTAAATATTCCATGTAAACTACCCATTATTTTGCAATATTTACATGCCTTCAAAGAGACAAAAATAGATTTTGAGAACATATCTGCACCATGTTATTAATTATTAATTTTAATTTTTCATCAACCATGCATTTATTTATTGCAAAATTAAAATTTTGAATAACTATTTATTTTGTAAGTTTCTTCCTTTAATATAAATATAAATTTCCTAAGAGTTATGAGGAATTACGTCAAATAAAATTTTCAACAAAAAAGATTAGAGATTAAATATTTTCACTTAAATAAACATCAAAATCGGAATTAAAGTCTATAGACTCTGTTTGGCAATTTAAAAAAAAAGTTATTCACACAAGATGACTTTTAGAGATTATATTTTTAAAGATTTTTTCAAAACTCCGGAATACCATTTGCCGTAATATTTCTTTTACCAAATAAACATTTAGAATAATTTTTACTTTAACGAATAACCAATAGAACACTGCGAGTGATGTACGATATGTTATTCGTGATAAGTTTTTTGAAGGCGAATCTCGAATGTGAATCTTGTTTTACTTCTTTCACTTGTTCATTTATGTTTAAGGGTTGCATTTTTAGCAATTTATCAATTTTAGTTTAAGCACTTTTCTATCAAGAAATGTGGATCAATAATACAAAATATAACAAATAGATTATTTTCAGTAGTATTATTAACTACAACAATTTCAAAATTGGCTTGTCTTATACTTGTTATTATTTAAATGTTAACAAATAATTGTACTAATTGTACAAAGTTAACTAAATTAATTTGTTTATTATTTGAATTATTATAAATGATCTAAAATATAGCACTTCGCCTTCATAAATTTTGGTAAAAAAAAATGTTAAAACTTGAATCATAATTGGCTTTAGTAAATGTACTTTTTTATAATCTAATAATGTCAAAGATTCTAAGAATACGAAAAATGCAATAATACACTCTTATAATTTAAATTTTATCATGACTTTTTTGATTTATTAAATATTTATTTAATATTATTAATTAGTTGCATAAGCAATAAAAAAGCCTTAAGCAGAATTTACTACTACTCGAAATTATTCAACCAAAAATTAATTTGCGAGAATTTTTATTTATCCAGAATGTCAGTTTCCCAAACTTTTATTACTCCGGATTTCCATTTTGCGTGATTTTCCTTCTATCAAATAAATATTTAGAATAAGTTTCATTTGACCAAATAACCATTCGAAATTAATAATAATAATAATCAACAAGATAGTGTTCGCAACATAAAGTTGTTTCGCAGAGATCATTTTCTTTAAATTTGTTTGTTTAAATATTTAAAAGATTTAAAGTTTAGAAATACGTAAGTTAATAAGTAAATATAGATTAGGGTTACGCCTCCCAAAATTTCCATTACCGCAGGAAATAAAACCGTAATTTTTTATTTTTGAAATCAGAAAAAAGTTCCAAGAAAGCAGCTCGTATGTAACCATGTGAGTGATGTACGATATTTTATTCAAAAACACCTTGAGACTGTAGAGTTCCTCCATTTGTCAAGTTTTTTTTAAGCAAATCTCGAATGGGAATCTTGTTTTGCTTCGTTCATATCTTCATTTATGTTGAGGGATGGCATTTTTATTGTTTTTTTCATTATTCTGAGTGAAAGAAGATTTACATTTCTAAAACCTTGCGCTGTAAATTGCAGATTATTAAAATGCTCCACGGATTCTATTGTGGATGGAAACACACGATTAATTTGAAGTCATTTATTTGGGCTGTGATTGGTTATTTCTGATGGCGCGAAATTTTCCAAGTGGTTCGGTGCGCGGTAGATTTTTGTGTATATATATTTGGGTGGTCCAAAAAACGCTTTTCGAGCTATAGGGCAAGTAAAAAAATCGTATTTCCTGATTGCAATGCAATATTTAGTCATTGTTTAAAGTAAAAAAATTGGTTAATTATTTAAACAATTAATTATTGCTTATTTACAAAGTTTCTAAAAATTGAGTCAGAGATGTCCAATTTTTTCTCAAATTGGTATCCATTTTAAGTAAAAACCAGTTAAATTTAGACAAAAAAACGAATTTTCAACAAAACAGTTGAATCCTTAAACAATGATTAATTTTTAACCAGTTACATTTTTAATGGAAAAGGATTAAGTGTTTTCTACTCAAGACGATTTTTTTTACAATACAGTTAAATTTTCGAATAAAAAAAAGAATAAAGAAATTTAATTTTCATCCAGACAGATAAATTTTAAACTAAATAAATGATTAATCTTCAACCACAAAAACAAAGAAATAATTTTCTAACACAGAAGGTTACTTTTCAACCAATTTATTACATTTTCAATTGAAGTATATGAATTCTCAACGCAAAATATAATGGATAGTTAAAAACAAAATTTTAATTTTGTATTATGAAGAGTTGAATTCAGCCAAAAACAAATTCATTTTTCACCAAAAAGTTGAATTTATAACCAAAAAACTATTAAAATTCTATCAAATAAGATGAATTTACAAATTAATTTAAAAACATTAAAAACAAATTTACTTGTATAATAATTTGGGATAAATTAAGAATATTTTATAAATTTTCGGAAACCTTTCCACGTTTTAAAATATTTTTAAATGTTTTCTACGATGAATCGAATTATTCCTAAAATTCTGAGACATTTTTGAAAATCAAAAAAAAATTCCTTAAGATCTTCTATATATTTTTTTTGACAAATTTAGAAGTTTTTTTAAATATTCTGCTTATTAAGTTTATTATAAAAATGAAAAATTATTTACAATATTCCAAGGAATTTTTAGCAATTATTCTTATTATCCTGAAACCTTTCAAAATCCTCAAAAATCTTTCGAAATCTTCCAATTTTAAATTTTTGACAATTTTTCAAAACTTGTAAATATCTTTTAAAATTATTAAAATGTTTCCTAAGAATTTTTTAATTCATTTAATGTTTAAAAAATTGCCTTTAAATCGTGAACATTTTTTTCGATATTTTCATAAATGTTTTGAAATTTTGTGAATGCTTTTAAATTTATTTTAATACATAAGTTTTGAAAATAAAAAATCATTTGAAAGTTTCCCACGAATCTGGAGAAGATTTTTTTATCTCCTAAAGCCTTACTCGATTTTTTTCATTATTTTTTAATTTTGCAAAATTAAAATTTTTTTTTGCAAAATCTTCATTTTTTAAAATTTTTAAAGAATTCTAAACAACTTTTAAAATAATTCAAATTTTTAAAAACTGTATCAAAATAAAAAAATCTTCTTGATTTTTTCCGAAATTTTTCCCACTAATCTTTAGTAAAATTTGTTATTCTCTTGGAGCCTTTCAAAATTGCTAAAAAGATTTTGAATTTTTCGTTCGAAATTTTTTAAAAATTATTTTTTTTCTAAATTTCTAAATATATTTTAAAGTGATTAAAATGTTTCCTGAGAATTTTTTAATTCCTTTAATGTTAAAAAAATTGCCTTTAAATCTTGAACATTTTTTTTTATATTTTCAGAAATGTTTTGAAATGTTGTGAATCCTTTTAAATTTATTTTAATACTTAATTTTTGAAAATAAAAAATCATTTGAAAGTTTCCAACGAATCTGGAGAAGATTTTTTTAATCTCTTGAAACCTTACTCAACAACCTTACTACCCACGAATCTGGAAAAGATTTTTTTAATCTCTTAAAGCCTTACTCGATTTTTTAAATTATTTTTTAATATTGCAAAATTAAAATTTTTTTTCAAAATCTTCTTCAATTTTAAATTTTGTTTTTGAAATTTGTAAAAAATTCTAAAAAATCTTTTAAAATATTTCAATTTTTTTAAAACTCTATAAAAATAAAAAAGTCTTCTTGATTTTTTCCGAAATTTTTCCCACGAATCGTCAATAAAATTTGTTATTCTCTTGGAGCCTTTCAAAATTCCTAAAAAGATTTTGAATTTTTTATTCGAAATTTAAAAAAAATTCATTTTCTTTGTAAGTTTCTAACTATCTTTCAAAATGATTAAAATGTTTTCTAAGAATTTTTTAATTTCTTTGATGTTAAAAAAATTGCCTTTAAATCTTGAACATTTTTTTGATTTTTCAGAAATGTTGTGAATCCTTTTAAATTTATATTAATACTTAATTTTAAAGAATAAAAAAATCATTTGAAAGTTGCCCACGAATTTGGAAAAGATTCTTTTAATCTCTTAAGGCCTTCCTCGATTTTTTTTTCTTATTTTTTAATATTGCAAAATTGAAAATTTTTATTTTAAAATCTTCAATTTAGAATTTTTATTTAGTTTGTAAAAAATTCTTAACATTTTTTAAAATAATTCAAATTTTGAAAAACTCTATCAAAATAAAAAAATCTTCTTGCTTTTTTTCGAAATTTTTCCCACGAATCTTCAATCAAATTTGTTATTCTCTTGGATTCTTTCAAAATTTCTAACAAGATTTTGCATTTTTTGTTCGAAATTTTTTAAAAATTAATTTTTTTTCTAAATTTCTAAATATATCTTTTGAACCCCCAATTTTATATTCTTGTAATTTTCAAAACATTTTCTTTAAACTTTTCTATATTTTTTTACAAAGATTAAAATTTTGATTTAAAATCTTCTATATTCTTTCGCCAAGATTTAGGAAATCATGTGAAATATTTTTAAATCTTTTTCAATCTTTCAGCCATTTTCAAAATTTTTTAATAACTCCTAAATATTTCTTAAACTTACTCGAATTTTTTTCTTTAATTTAATAATTTTGAAAAATGTTGCTATAAAATCTTCTACATTTTTTTGCAAATTCCATCCAAATTCTTGTTTTCAATTTTGATAATCTTTCAAAAGATTTCAAAATATTTTCAAATATTTTCTTCAAATACAGAGTTTTTGAAATCTTAAAAAAATTAACATTTTGTTTAAAATAGTTTTAAATGTTCACAAATTTTTTATTATAATTGTATTTTTTAAACTTTTAAATATCTTCCAAAAATTATTTAAACTTTTTTTCAAATTCTGAAAAATTCATCAGTTTGTCTTAAAATCTTCCAGCTTCTTTTTCACATCTTTTAAAATCTTAAAAACTTAAAATTATTCTTTCAAAATAAAACCTGATAAATTTGATCTTGAGTTAAAGCTAATTTTTTTTTTATTATATTTACAACCAATCAGATTTTCGACAACAATGTATGCGAAATCTCGTGAAAACAATTTTTTTAGAAAAGGAGATTGTAAGCAGATTAAATGCTAGAGAGGAAATAACAAACGCTTGAAAAAAACGACATTTGAATGAGAAACTTTTTCCTCAACTTACGTATATTTTTTTATGGTAAATATTTCACTCTTCTTTTATGCAAACAAATTTATTCAAAAGTTATTTTTATTTTAAAATTCGTCATTATCAAAACAATTCATATTTGTGGAAAATACTTCCTCGTGGAAGTTAATAATTTATTTTTTGTTATAAAAGGACTAAAAAGTGATTTCACTGACAGAGTGGCAGTGTTGAAACAGCTGCAGAGACCTTTTTATTTTTACTTCTACTAGCTCTCAGCTGTCAAGGAGCAATTATTTTCAAATCGGTTCTACATTAAAATTATCTCTTTACGGCAGAGTGATGACTTACAAGTTTATCTTTTTGCATACAAATTGCGACCACTAGCATTTATCACGGTAAGCCGATGACCCTTGAAAATTTTATACAATTGCTATAAAAGGCATGTGATAAATTAAAATGATAAATTTATCTATAAAAATTATATAAATTTAAATGAGATATATGTTTTAAATTCAATAACTTTACCAAAATTATAAATTTTTGTCTAGATTCTTTTACGTCATCATGTTGCTAAATGCGACAACGCAAAAGGGTACACTCGCTATTTATATTTGTTATTAAAAAAGACTTACCGAAACTAAAGTTCAAATCCTAATTTAAATTTTTATCAAAACTCTATAAAAATAGCCAAAATTTGAATATGTTTATGAAAATTTTATCAGTGATTAATAATTATTGTAAATTTGCAAAGCATTGGAGGAAAGAGTTACTGAAAATATAATGCTTGTTGATTCCTGAAAACTCTTTATTCGTTTATGAAAATTATTTAATTAATTAATACTTGTTGGAAATTTGCAAATCATCATAGAAAAAAGTTATCGGAAAGATATTATTAGATAATTCTGTTAAAAAATTTGGACTGTTCGATGAAAAATGGTCAAACTCTGGAAATGTTTATGAAAATTGTTTACATATCGTTAAAAAATAGCCAAACTTTGAATTTGCTTCTGAAAATTGTATTAATAAATCATAATTCTTAGAAATTCACAAAGCAACATAAAAAAGGGTCATAGAAAAAACATTATTTGTCGACTCCGTAAAAAATGTACCTATTACATGAAAAATAGCCAAACTCTGAATTTTCTTCTAAAAATTGATTTGATAAATCATAATTCTGGTAAATTTACAAAGAAACATTAAAAAGGGTCATATGAAAAACGTTCTTTGTCGACTTCGCA
>JAAAKG020206981.1:0-22931 GCA_010014905.2 Druon quercuslanigerum | reverse complement strand
TTATTATTTTCATTTTTAGCATTTTCAACTCGAAAATATGAATTTTCAACGAAAAAATTAATTTCGACCAAACAGTTGCACTTTTAATCAAAAAGAGGAAATTGCAACCAAAAAAATTAGTTTTCTACTAAAAAAGGCGAATTTTAATCTAAAAAATATCAACAAACTGGAAAGGTACAACCAAGCAGATAAATGAGATGAATTTTCAAACCAAATAATAAAAAGACGAATTTTTAACAAAATAAATGAATTTTCTACCATGAAAGAATTTTTAGTCAATAGAGAAAAAAAATGCAACAATATTATTAAATTTTCAAGATAAAACGACGAATACCTCAGAAAACAATGGAATTTTCAACCAGAAAATAAGAATTTTTAACTGAAAACTTCATTTTCAACCAAATACTTAAATTTTCTACCAAAATTATCAAATTTGTAACCCAAAAGAAAATTCATTATCTATGCAGTTGCATTTTCACGTAGAAAATAAGAATTTTCAGCAAAACGATTACAATCAGAAGAAAATGAATTTTCAACAAAGTAGTTAAATATTCAATCAATAAAATGAATGTTGAATAAAGTTCTTAAACTTTTAATCGAGATAAATATCCAACAAATATGATAAATCTTTAACTGTAATAGTTACCTTTTCAATTTAAAAAATTAACTTTCATAAAAAAGCGACTTTTCAACCATAACATGATTTTTTAATTAAAATAATAAGGCAAAAAAGTAATATAGTGATTTAACCTTCGCCCAACGGAATTTTCTACAAAAAATATTATTTCTTCAGACATAATTTATTTGTAGATATTTCAAACAAAACGGATGACTTTTTAATTGTTGAAGTTGAAACTAAATAATAAAATTCATAACTAAAAGTATATAATCGCCAGGAGGAAGCAACTGAAAAATAAATAAATAAAAAATAGAATACAAATAAATGACTAACAAGAACAGTATATCAGGGTATTCAAATCCCAGAATATTAATTTTGTAAAAGTGCTAACATAGTATGTTTTATGAACGGAATGAAAAATTTAAATTTTGAATACAAAATTTCAAACTTATTATCCATGACAGTTATTAATTTTAAACGCACTTTCCGATGCAACGAATGGTTCATTTTGGTCTTCTTAATAAAACGATAAATTAAATAAGGCATTTTTCTTTGTTTTTTCCTGCTTATGTATCATAAAAAAATATTGCTCGACAAAATTCCATCTGATTTTTTCCCTAACAAGTTTTTTAAAATTTCCATAATTGAGGTTTTTACTCGGGTTTTTATATGGATTTGAAATCAGGCAGGTCCCACACTCCTAGTCGAAGAATCTCTCAGCGAGAAACTATGTTGTTTTTTAGAAGAAATGATCCGACACGTGTATTTCCGGTTAAGAATCCGTTAGGGAGATAACATTTATCTATAATTTCCTGAAAGCTCCGATGAAACCTTTTGCATTGTGTTGCTAAATATGTATATTAAAATGTTTTAAAAAATCTCTACGCTAATTTGATAATCCACTTTTTTCCAAAATTTCTATACATCGATGAAAAACTTGAATAGCTTGAATAAATTAGCGGGCCAAAAGTTTTTAACACTTATAAACGTTGAAAAGAAAATGATTAATATTTAACATGCATATTCCTGAAAGCATAAGAAGTTAATAAAAAAATATATTGACCCGGGATGAAAGGTGGGAAAAAACATTCTGTTAAAATTAATTTTTCAAAATATAAAATCATTAAAAAAATTTCCAGGAATCTTCAGAAAAATGTTTATTATATTAAAACTTTTCAAAATCTTTAAAAAGTTTTAAAATGTGATTTCAAAATCAATTTTGAATATTTGATTTATATTTGCTCATTTTAGGTAAACAATCCAAAATTTCTTTTTCCTAAAAAAAATTTCTCTAATAGAATAGGTTAAAAATGGAATAGTTTAGACTTTAATCATTTTTAGAATTTGTTAAAAGCGTTTAATTCTGAATATATTAATTTGAAATTATTTTTAATTTGAACATAGTTTATAAAGTTTCAATCGGACGATTATATTCCTTTAAATACTAAGGCTTTCAAAATGAAATAATTCAATTTTTAACCTTAACATCTGTAAACGCATTGAGGGCGTTAACTCGCGTAGCCTTGCGAAGCGGCGAATAATTTTTCCAAACATTTAATCTTAAAAATCATTAAATAACGTACGTTTACAGTTTATCGACCAAAAACGTTTTTTGTCCATAAATTTCAATTTCATTTTTTATTGTTTAAGTCTTTAAAAATGCATCATAAAATTATTTTAATTGAAACTGTACCCTTAAATATGAAAATCTAAAATGGATAATTTTGATGGTAAGATTTAAAATTTACACATTGTAAACTGAATAATTTCACACTTGAAAAAGCTAAGCATCAAACTTAAAATTAAAAAAAAAAGTTTAAACCAAATTAATGTTAAATTGAATTCTATTTATATCATATGATGCGAATTTTTTTTCTTCTAAAAGTTTGTAAAATACCCGTTCAAAAAATAAACCATAAAAGATGAATTTTCGACCTAAAAGTTCCAAATCTTAATCAAACAGTAGAAATTTACAAAAAAAAAAAGATTAAAATTCAAGCAAAGACATTTGAATTTTCAAGCCAAAATTATTCAAAAAGATAGGATCTCCATATTTTTACTACGAGTAATTAATAAACTTACCTTAATGCATTCAACTCGGCCTGTAATTCGAGGACTTTTCGATTAACTTGGTCAACTTTGTTATTCATTGCAGTGTGCTGTTTTTTTTCTTCGAGAATTTTATTGTAAATAAATAATGTTGCAGCGGTTAGGACACCGACAGTTGCACTGATAGCAACTGCCAACATTGTTGAATTCTGTATATTACTCATGGTGCTGTAAAATATTACATTTTTTGTAGAGACATTATTGAAGAAAATGATCAATCTGATTCACATTACAGCAGTTCACTTTTTTTTATTTAAACATGAAACTCATAAATTAAATAATTGTATCTTGTTACTTGAATTCATCTGATTTAATTAATTTTATTTTGATGTATAATTATAACTTTTGAAAAGAATACAAATTATATCAATGCTACGATTAGATTATTTTAACCAGATTAGATTTATTGAACATTTGGTGCTACGAACATTATGTATCAGTTTTATCAGTTTGAGAATTTAATTATTAATTTAGCCGAGTGGACTTATAAATTATTTCTCAATTTTTTGTATATAATCCAATATCATGACTTTTCAATGAGATTTTGTAAAATAATTGTTCACATTACCTAAGTGACCTTAACAGTAAAAACACAACTTACAATTAGAACGATATCTCGAATACGTAATGCCAAATAATACTTATATGTTGAATTCAGTGGTTCTCAATTTTTTGTGCGCAAAAAATTGTTTCTTAACAATAAATTAATTAATTATATATGAATAAAATTTAACAATATTAATTCGAAAATTATTTCATACAAAGTATAGATATATATTTATCAACAAAGAAATCATAATATTTTTATGAAATGTTAATTTATTTTAAACAGATTCTAAAATAACAAGTTAAAAATTAGAAATAGAACAGTCATCTTTCCCAAAAGTTCGAGATACAATTAAAACACAATAAATTACCATAAAAAAATTATAAAAATTATGAGAAATTTAATAATGCTGTCAATCTAAAAAAATTAAACATTAAAATCGAAATATACTTGTCAATCTTTATACTAGGAAATCAATTTGAAACTAATTTAAAGTTCGTAAGTAAGAAAATTTGACAATTGAGCATTTAAAATTTAATAACTACCACTTAAAAGCGTTGAATTTTGGACATGACAAATAAATCTATTATTAAAATATAATAAATTACCAAATCAAAATTATAAAATTTATCATAATAAAAATAATTATAATTTTATAAAAAATATTAAATTAAAATTAAATCCAAATAAAATTAATGTTGTTGAAGAAGAAAATTTGACGATAAAGCATTAAAAACAAAAAAACTTCCACTTAACAACGCAAAGTTGGACATGGCAAATAAATTTGTAATTAAAATATAATAAATTATCATAGAAAAATTATAAAAATGTATCATTACAATAATTATGTTTTTAATATAAAAAACTAAACATTAAATTCGAGATATACTTTTCAATCTTTTTAATAAACTAATACATGAAATTCAAATAAATGAAATGTTTTTAAATGAGAAAATTGGCCAATTAACAACTTGGAATTTAACAACTTCTACTTTAAATCTTTAAAGTTGGACAGAACAAATAAATCTGACATTAAAATATAATAAATTATCATAAGAAAATTATTCAAATTATCAGAACAGATATCACGTTTTTAATCTAAAAAAAACAATTAATTCAAAACATACTTGTCAATCTTTTCACTAAGACGTCAAATTCAAATAAATTTCCTGTTTTTAAATGATGAAATGTGATAATATTGAGCATTAAAAATTAAAAACTTCGATTTAAAAATGTTAAAGTTGGACATAGAACGTAAATTTGTTCTTAAAATATAATAAATTATCAAAAGAAAATTATCAAACTTGTCATAACATTAAGCATGTTCTGCTAAAACGTGAAATTCAAATAAATTTCCTGTTTTTAAATGATGAAACGTGACAATATTGAGCATTAAAAATTAAAAACTTCGATTTAAAAATGTTAAAGTTGGACATGGAACGTAAATTTGTTCTTAAAATATAATAAATTATCAAAACAAAATTATCAAACTTATCATAACAATAAGCATGTTCTGCTAAAACGTGAAATTAAAATTAAGAATTAAATATTTAACAGCTTCCACTTCAAAGCTTTAAAGTTAGACATAATAAACAAAATTTGTCATAAAAATATAATAAAATAATATACAAAATTTATCAATATTATAACTGAAATTTTGTTTTTTATCACACAAAAAATGAAACACTTAATTCGAACCATACTTGTCAATTTTTCTACTAATACATCAAATGCAACTACTGTTTAAAGTTTTCCAATAAGAAAATTTGGTAATTGAATATTTAAAATGTAATTAATTCTATTTAAAAAAGTTCAAGTCGGACATGGCAAGTAAAGTTGCTCCTAAAATATAATAAAGTATCATAATATTAATTATATTTTCATTTAAAAAAAATAACATTAAATTCTGAATAAACTTGTTAGCCTTTCTACTAAAACATCAAATTCAAATAAATTAAAAATTTTTACATATGATATTTACATTTATGCATTTAAAATTTAAGAACTTCCACTCCAAAGCATAATTTCGGACATGGTTGATAAATTTGACAATAAAATATAATAAATTATCATAAAGAACTTATGAAAATTATCATAAAAGAAATTACGATTTTAATCGTTAAAAAATTAAACTATAAATTCTAAATACACTTGTTAAGATTCTTTTAAATTTAACTTTTTTTTCTCTAAACTACAAAATTTTACTCATTAGTAACATTATACAATTTTTCTCTAAAAGCCCAACTTCTGAAGATTTTTAGTTGAAAGATTAAAAAAAAACGTTTAAATGTTAATCATCAATTTATGTCACCGTAAATCATGAACATAAACAAGTTTATTTTTAGCGTTAGAAAGGAAATATAAAAATAGAACGAATTGCATCTACGAGAGAAGAAAACAATTTTGCACATAGATAAATAATCAGAGAGGATTTTCGAAAAAGCATACCTTGGTTTTATGTCGACTCTTATTGATCAAAAGTCATAAGTACAAATTTGGAACTGACTTCTAGGCCGTGAAAGTACTAAAAGTACTTTCTTCGATCTAAATTTTCCACGTAGCCAGGATATCAACCTTTTTTTACCTACTCCAATATGACCGATGTATAGATGAAGATGCAAACGTTGCACTTCGGCTGTCGACTTTTTGCTTCCAAATTTTCCGAGTATTTATCAGATTCAATCATAACCGGCTGCCACTTCTAGGTTATGTTGAAACACAAATAAAACTCACAAAAAATGAAAGAAATCTGTTTACAAGATTCAATTTTCCTGTCGTTTTTCCAAATTTCCAAAGGTTCAACAATTCAGAAGTGTCACAAACGTCGGTAACCAAGTGTGAGACTCCAAAACCATTTACAAAAAATCACTCCAATTTTCACATTACACTTCTCCGTTTCACAAGAAAAATCAGTAAAATTCTAACCCCTTGTTCCTATTTTTGACTGTATGTCGTGTTTCTGCGCTTTTTTTTACGCAAAAATAAGTATGGACATCAGAAAAAGTATGAAAACCATGAAAACCCGTCGGAATTCCGCTCTTCTGCTTCAGTGAATTCCGTTTGTTTAGGAGTAAATTTTGATAATGCTTCATCATTAATCTAATAGATCGCGCGGTCCTGTCCGTTACTGTAGGGATCTACTTTTCCTACATTTTTTGGTGGCTGTCAGTGGTCCCAGTTTTTCCAAGTTTTCTAGTGTTTTCCCAAAAATCCGGCAAAAAATGCATTCAATAATATGAGGAAATTGAGGATAAGTAGTCAAAAAATAGGTGATATGTAGATAAATGTTTAAATAAGTTGTAGTGAGAAAAACTAACCAAAGAGTGACGCTTGTATAATAAGAATCGTCGAAAATCATAACAAAGGGAAAAAATTAGTTCTTCTATAAGAAAAAACGGTACTTTTTGATAAACTAGACTCACTCGTGGATTCTCTAGATTGATAATAAGTGTCGTTTCGAGAAATCAAGATTAAAAATAAATAAATGGCACTTTTATTTACAAGTATGTGGGACTCTACGATGTTCCTGAGCACTCTAACCCCAAAATTTTACGTGGCACTCACCGGAACATCATCTTTAATTTCTGGACTAATTTTGATTTTTGAGTGGTGGTATTTTAGAAAATATGGAACATCCTTTATCGAACAAGTTTCTCTAAACCACATATCTCCCTGGATTGGAGGTGGTGACACTTCAACAGAAGGAAACAGTTCCAGGTATGTAAATAATGCAATTTTTATCATTCCATTTTTTATTCACATATTTTTGGCTCTTCTAATTTAAACAATATTTTGTAATTTAGTTTTAACACTGGGGTTTTATTAGAATTTTAATACATGTCTCGTGAAGTTAATTACATGCTTTGTATACTGAATATTTCATGACTTTAACGTTCCTTTTAATCAATAGTATTATCCGATCGAGAAATTCTTGAAGAGTAATATATAATTGTATTTCCTGTATTTTGAGCAATGTTGGGTAAGTTAGTTTTTTGAAGTAACTACTTATAGTTACGTTACTTAGCGAAAAGAGGCAACTAGTTTCACTTTAAAAACTTTCCGTTTTAGGTCTTCAATTTTAAGGGTACATTTTCAATTAAAAGAATTTTCAAATTTTCAAATTGAAATATTTTTAAATTGTACTTCGAATATTAAAAATTGAACAATAATTAATTTTATAAGACGATTCTGAATCTGTTACAAATGAAACATAGAATTTAACTCAAATATTTCATTTTGAACCCATTCAATTTGAAAATGTTGAACTAAGGAAAGGACAGTTTTTTATATTTAGCAATATTTGGCCTAATTTAAAGTGGGTAATTATGAATCAGGTATCTAAAATTAAACCATTTGAAACTTAATTGTTTGAAATAGAACATTTTTTAATTGCTTAGTAAAATTGTTCAATTTTTATATGTGAATAACAATAAAATAATTAATAATGTTTGAAAATTAGAGTAAGTTTTATGAAATATTAACAAGTTGTACAAAGAGTCAAAAATAATTTGAAACTTGAAAAGATTTTCTAAAAGTTAATACAAATCGAAGATTTCGTAAGATTTTGAAATAAAATGTTGAAAATTGTTAAGGATTTTAAAAGGTTTTAACATAACTAAAAAAATCTTAATATTCCTGGGAAAATAATAATTTTTTTTTTAAATTTATGTTAGGAGAATATTTTAACAGATTAAACAGATTAAAAAATTATTAATTTACGAAAAAACCGAGTAAGTTTGAGAAATGTGTATAAGTTAAAAAAATTACAAAATAATTTAAAAAAATTAAATAATATTTCCAAAATTGCGACAATTTCAAACATAATTTCAAATTTGAAAAGATTCTAACAAATAAATATAAATAAATTTTTTAAGATTCTGAAATAAAATAAACGAATTTCGACATATAAATAACAATTGAACTATTATTAATTGGTAACGACTTAAAATTGAAATAATTCAACTTCTCATATGAAAAATGTTCTGTTTAAAAAAATGGTAAAAATATTTAATTTGTAATGTTTTAAAATTAAAATGGATAAAAATGGTATAATTTAAATTTTTTTAATCTTTGAACTTTGCAATTTATACATTTTTAAAATTTCAAATTTTTTAGTTTAATGGAATTTGTTTAAAAAAATTTTTATAATGTTGAGAGCTTCCAAAACATACAAGTAAATTATTAAGTTTTCGAGTTAAACAAATTTAAGCTTTAATTTTTAAAGTTTAAATTTCAAGAGTTCGAATTTGAGTGTTTTAATTTTCAGTTCAGTTTTCATTACTTCAAAACCGGAAAATTGACCGGACATTTTTTTCCTGCGTTAAACCAGCCACAATGTAAATAGAAAACTTCTAATTCCGAAGATTTGAAACGACTTCAAAATGTTTCAAAACATTTTAGAAGTTTTTAGCAGATTTAACTAAGATTTCAAAAAATTCAATGATTTCAACGAATAAAAAAAATGCCAAAAACAAAGATTTTTGAAAAATTTCACAAATATTTCAAAAGATTTGATAAGGATTTCCCCAATATTTCCTAAAGGTTTTGAACATTTCAGAAAGATTGCAAGGATGTCAAACTATATTTTAAACATTTCGAACATTTTCAAAGATTTTAAAACTTTCAAAATATTTCAAAGATTTCAAAGATTTTAAAAAAGTTATACTAGATTTCTAGGATTTCAAAAGATTTTACACAGATTAAAAATATTTTAGCAATTGCAATTGAATACAAAAGATTTCAGAATGATTTCAAAAAATTTAAATATTTTGCGAAAATATAAAAAGTTCCAAAATACTTTTCAGAAACTTCCAGAGTATTGAAATTTCAAGAGGTATTTAAAGAGATTTTTAAGAATTCACATAGATTTCCTTGATTTAAAATTCGCCTTTTTCATTTCGAAATTTATTTTTTTCTTAATTGAATGAAAATGCGTATTTTTTAGTTAAATTAAACTGTGATTGAATTAAAATTAAAAACTTTTTTAGTAGAATTAATATCACCTATTACATTTTTCATTGAGAATTCATCTATTTGGGTTGAAAAGTTATGTATTGTGTTCAAAATTCAACTATTTAGATAGAAAGTTCAACTAGTTGGTTGGAAAATTAAAATATCTCAAAGATTTAGAACGATTTCAAACGGTTTCAAAAGACTTCACAAAGATTTAAAAAAAATTTCAATATATGTTAAAAGATTTCAAAATATTACATTAAGATTTCAAAGATCTCAACAAGATTTCAAGGATTTAAAAGGTTTCACCAATATTCATGTGATTTAAAAAAGGCATGTGCATCGGATTTTAAATCTTTCAAAAGACTTTAAAAAGTTTCAATGGATTTCACAAATGTTTCAAATGATTTACAAATCGGTACAAATATTTCAGAAAATTTAAAATATTTCGGAAACATTCCAAATATTTGAAAAAGATTCAAAGGATTTCAAATATTTAAGAGATTTACAAGGACATGTGCCATGGATTTTAAAAATTTTAAATGACTTCAAAAGATTTCACAAAGATTTCAAGGATTTCAAAAGTATTACAAAGATTCAAAGGAGTTTAACGAAAAAGTTTCGAAAGATTAAAAGATTTAAAAATATTTTAGAAGATTTCAAAAGATTTCAAATGACTCAAAAAGAATTCAACGATTTCAAATATTTCACAAAGATTCAAAAGATTTCACAAAGATTTAAAAAGACTTTAAACGATTTGAAAGGTCTTCACAAATATTTTTAAAAAATTTAGAAGATTTCAAAAGATTTCACAAAGATTTCAAAGATTTCAAAAAGATTTCAAGGAATTCACAGTGAGTCAAAAGATTTCAAAAAGGCATGTGCATGGGATTTTACAGATTTCGAAAGATTTCAAATTGTTTTAGAAGATTTCACAAATATTTCAAAAGATTTCAAAAATCTCAAAAAGGTTTCAAGGTTTTTAAAGATTCAAAAGATTTCACAAAGTAACAGGTAATTGTGGAAATTAATTTTAATTCTGATTTATAAAAAAGAAATTTACAAAAAAAATCCTGTTCCAAATCAGAATTTGTCTGATTTGTAATTTTCCTTTATCCAAATCAGAATTCGTCCGATTTGTAAATTTCCTTTATCCAAATCAGAATTTATTCGAATTTAAACTTTTTTTTTGTAAATAAAAATTTGCCAGAATTCTAAACTTTCTTTCATATATTTGACTATCGAACAGGGAAATTTCGTAAAGAATTATAATTTTTACTTTGGAATAGAGGATTTCCGTATAGAATTATAATCGAGACTCTAGGACTGGGAATTTTCGTAAGAATTATTATTTTACACGGAGCGGGATTTTGGGAAAAATGTAATTCCTAATAATAGATAAATTTTTATTCTTTTATAATTTTTTTTATAAATAATAGAAGAATTATAAGAGAAGGGAATTTAAAAAGAAAACTCTGTTCAAATTTAAAATTATGATTCTTTAACAACATTCTCTGTTTAAAATCAAAATTGTAAATCTTATGAGTTATGACCAACAATTGTCTGAACTTTCAGCTCAGAAATGTTCGAAATATTTTTAATTGACTTGGAAAAATTAACACATGCCCAGGAGTTATTCGGGAAAGGACCTTAAATTCCAAATCCTTCATAGGGTAGACACCCTAACTCACTCACTAATTTGCGATCATATATATATTTTTTAATAAATGATATTATAAAAATTCTTGTACATCACATCTGGAAAACAGCGTTCCAACCGGACCTGGTTGGATTGTTGGGAACACTGATTGGCTGATAATTCCAAACCTTATCCACTTTCAGCATAAACAGTACAAATTCATCGAATCAACAAAACGTACCTGAATGCAAAGTATGGCGAAACCCCATAAACCTTTTTCGAGGAGCGGAGTATCAAAGGTTTTACTGGGCAACGAACAAGGAACCTTTGACCTACTATGATATGAATCTGTCAGCCCAGGATCACCAAACCTTCTTCACCTGTGAAGGAGATAACGGCAAAGCCGAATATGAAATAATGCAAACTGCGTGGCGAGAACGAAATCCGATGGTTCGTATAAAAGCCGCTCACACAGCTCTCGAGCACAATCCTGATTGTGCCCCATCCTACATTCTCCTGGCAGAGGAAGAAGCTACCTCCATTCTCGAGGCAGAAAAAATTCTAAAACAGGCCTTAAAAGTCGCTGAAAATAATTATCGAAAGTCGCAAAATACGCAGCATCAAGGTTCGATAGCTGAAGCAATTCACAGGCGAGATACTAATGTTTTGATTTACATAAAACGGAGACTCGCTATGTGTGCAAGGAAGTTGGGTAAATTAAAAGAGGCTGTGAAGATGTTCAGAGATCTGACAAAAGAGGTCCCACCGATCATGAACGTTTTAAATATTCATGAAAATTTAATTGAGGCGCTGCTCGAGATGCAGGCTTATGCTGATGTTCAGGCTGTTCTTGCTAAATATGACGACATCAGTTTGCCAAAATCTGCGACGATTTGCTACACAGCTGCGCTGCTGAAAGCCAGACTTGTTGCTGACAAATTTTCGCCAGATATCGCGAGTAAAAGGGGATTAACGACTGCGGAAATGTCAGCGGTGGAAGCGATTCACAGGTATGATACAATACTTTTAAAATGGAGTTACCACACTGTTGGCACTGTTTAACACTTATTTAAAAAATGATAATATTTCCTGGGTGGCCGCTGGACCGGGAATTTTTTAAGACCGAAAAAAACTGGGAAATGGCATCGAATTTATTTTAAGTAGGGCGGCTTGACCGGGAAAGACTGGGAAATGACCGGGAATTGAATTTAAAAAACCGTGAATTATCTTCTGACCGTAGTTTTCATTATTTTAATAATTTGGGCCAATTTAGAAAAGTGATTTCTACTTTATAAACAGTTGCATGACATATTTTCGACATGGATAGAATTTTTTTTTAAGAATTCAAACTGGGATTTAGAAGAAAGGAGTTTAAAAATTCTTCTTCCAAGTCAAATTTTGCCACAATTTAAAAGTTCCTTCTTCCAAATTTTATAAAAAGAGATTAATTCCAGTGAGAAGTAGTATTTCGAAGAGAAAATATATCTGAAGTATAATATAATTTTTTTTTTACATTTTCATTGGGAATTGACCTTTTTCTTGAAAATTCAACTACTTGCGTTTGAAAGCTAAACTCTGGTTAAAAATTAATTTTGTTGTTGGGCGATTTGTCATTTTATTTGAAAATTGATCTCTTTTTCAAAATTTAACTACTTTGTGTGCATCGAATTTACTTTAAGTAGGGCGGCTTGACCGGGAAAGACTGGGAAATGACCGGGAATTGAATTTAAAAAACCGTGAATTAACTTCTGACCGTAGTTTTCATTATTTTAATAATTTTTGCCAATTTAGAAAAGTGATTTCTACTTTATAGACAGTTGCATGACATATTTTCGACATGGATAGAATTTTTTTTTAAGAATTCAAACTGGGATTTAGAAGAAAGGAGTTTAAAAATTCTTCTTCCAAGTCAAATTTTGCCACAATTTAAAAGTTCCTTCTTCCAAATTTTATAAAAAGAGATTAATTCCAGTGAGAAGTAGTATTTCGAAGAGAAAATATATCTGAAGTATAATATAATTTTTTTTTTACATTTTCATTGGGAATTGACCTTTTTCTTGAAAATTCAACTACTTGCGTTTGAAAGCTAAACTCTTTGTTGGACGATTTGTCATTTTATTTGAAAATTGATCTCTTTTTCAAAATTTAACTACTTTGTGGAAAATCAATTTTTCAACTAAAACTCTAAATATTCCAGCAGAAAATTTAACTATTTTTCTGAAAATCAGATTTTTTGTTTAAGAATTAGATTTTTAACTGAAAATTCATCTTTTCTATTTCTGGTTGAAATTCAACTTTATTGGATAAAAATTCAACTATTTGGTTGAAAAATCATCTTTTTGGTAGGTTTAAAATTCAACTATTTCACTTGAAGATTTATCATTATAGTTGAAAATTCATCAGTATTTGGTTGAAAGTTTATTTTTTCAACGAAGAATTAAACCGCTCCATTTTGGGTGGATAATTGAAATTTTCTAGTTCAAAATGTAAAAATTTGGATGTAATTTTGTCTTTTTAAATTGAAAACTTATTTATTTCATTGACAATTCACGTATTTTGTTTTAAAAAATCAACGTTTTTGTTAGAAAAACGACTTCTTTGGTAGAAAATTATTTTGTTTTCTTTAAGATTTAATCGCCTTGTTTGAAAAATCTTTTTGGTTAAAAATTAAAGTATTTCAATTAAATATTCATAATTTTAGTGGAAAATTCATCTTTTAGGTTCGAAATACATTTTTTTTTTGAAAAATAAACTGTTCTGTTGAAAATTACTTTGTTTTATTGAACATTGATCATTTTAAATAAAAATTAATTTCCTTGGTTAAAAACTGAGCTATTCGGTTGGAAAATGGTTTGTTCTTTAGAAGAAAAAGAATTTTTTACTGAAAATTTAAGTACTTTATTGAAAATTTGTTTCTGTTTTCGTTGAACATTCGTCTTTTTTAAATGAACGTTAATTTTCTTAATTTAAAACTTAACTATTTAAGTTCTGGTTGACAATTTATAATGCATAATTTTAGTTGAAAATTCATGAGTTCAGGTCAAAATTAATTTTTTTTTATTAAAAATCTAACTTCCATTTTTTATTGAAAATTGATTTTTTCTACTTGAAAATTCAACTATTTTGTTAAAAATTTGTCTCCTTTGATTGAAAATTAATCGTATTGTTTAAAAATTTAAGGATTTCAGTGAAATATTCATAATTTTAGTTATAAAGTTATCTGTTTAGCTTTAAATTCCACTATTCATTTATTTCTAGAATTTTTTCTTTGTTATATGAAGGAATCTTCCGAATGAAAGTCATGATTTAAAATAAACTTTCGTGTTTTGTGACAAATATGAATATATTATTTTTAGTTGACCGGGAAAATTGAAAAACTTGACCTTGAAAAACCGGAAAATGACTCTACCAGAAACATTTGTTTTAAGAAAGTAGTTGATATTTTAAGAACAACAAAAAAATGTTTCAACCTAAAATAAAAAACAGTTGGATTTACCAAAGTAGTTAAATTTTCAGCTTAAAGAATTAATTAAAAACACTTTTAAGAAAGTAGTTCAACTTTCAACGAAGGATCTGAACTTGTAACCTAAAATTATGTTTTTTTAAGGGTTAATATAATTATAGCTTTTTCTTTTTTTATTTTAGTTACTTTTACAAATGACAAAACAGTTATTTCGGGACGACTGAAAAATCCCTGAAAATCAAATTCCCGACAGTGTAAAATTTTTGAATAATAAAATTCCCGAATTCCCAGTGAATAAAATTTCCATTGTTTAAAATTGCCGAATTGGAAAATTTCCGAATAATAACATTTCCGAACAGTTTATAATATTACGGAATTGGAAAATTTCTGAATAATGAAATTTCCGACAGTTTATGATTTTACCGAATTTGACATTTTTTGCCGAATTTGCTGAATTATAAAATATTCGAACAAGAAAAATGCTGGATGATAAAATTCACGAATTTATACAAGTAATTTTTTTTACTTACAAAAAGAATTAAATTACTACAAGTAAGATTACATTACAATAATTTTTTTATTTATAAAATTTTTTCTTTAATTCTTTATATTTGGGAATATTCTATTTTAGATATTTTATAATTCAGGAATGTTCCAATTCGGTGATATTATAAACTGTTCGGAAATGTTATTTTTCGGGAATTTTTGAGTTGTCCCTTTGTTTTATTTTACATATTTACTAGAAATGAAAATAATTATTTATTCCGATTTGATTGTTGAAAAAATGCGAAATACTTGAATGGCTCGATACTGTTATAAATGTCAGGGACTATTTTCCCTGGATTTGAGTAGACACCCTGTTTATGCAAAAACTCATGAAATAATGAAAAAAATTTATATTTTTTTTTTATTTCCAGAGCGGTGGAGTTCAATCCTCATGTTCCAAAGTACCTCTTGGAAATGAAGCCCCTGATCCTGCCACCAGAGCACGTTCTGAAACGAGGAGATTCGGAAGCAATTGCTTACGCATTTTTCCACTTGGCACACTGGAAGCAAATGGAAGGTGCCCTGAATTTGCTGCACTGCACCTGGGAAGGGACTTTTAGGATGTTGCCCTATCCACTCGAGAGAGGACATTTATTTTATCCTTATCCGACCTGCACCGAGTGTGCAGATCGCGAACTCCTGCCGGCGTTCCACGACGTCAGTGTCTATCCAAAAAAAGAGTTGCCATTTTTTATTTTATTTACGGCAGGCCTGTGCTCCTTTACAGCACTCGTGGCCCTTCTTACGCATCAGTATCCGGACACTATGGGTGTTGTTGCACGAGCTATCCTAGCCTGGTTCTCTCTTCCATTTTACTATATCATGGACAAACTCGAGACGGTCTTGCCGTCCAATCTTTTACAACAGCTCTCTAGAATATAAGGCTCTTCGTTTTTGATCTCAGATCAAAGATCAAAAATCCAATGTGATATTTATAATACGGTTTCTTTATTTTGGGAGTAGATCAAATGTTCTACTGTTGACCGAATTCATTTCAAATCGGCCAGGCAGTCTATACTCCAGTTACAGAATCATTTGCCACTGAAGTATGTTGTTTTTCAAAGGGGATAAGAGGATGGTGTCCTGCGACCTGGAAATTTTGAATTTTTCACGAGAATATTGAATTCCATTTTTTTCTTTTAAACCCCTTACTGTAATAAAATTCAAAAAGTAAATTAAATCTTTCAGTCTATTATGAAAGAAACATCTCGTTTAGAAAAAAGCTTGCTAATGACAAGTTTTTCTAATCCTGATGAAAAGTAATTCCGTCTCCGCTAAAATAGAATATTAAACTATATATTTTTTTTGTGATATTTAACTTACAAATTATAAAAATTATTTGTTGAAAATTTCAATGTTACTCAGTTTCAGTTTCAAATATTTCACAAAGTCTTTACAAATTTCAAAACATTTAAAGGACTTCAAAGATTTGAAAAATGATAAAGTACACCAGATTTAAAATATTTAAAAACATTTGGAAGGTTTGAAACTATTTCATAAGGTTTCAAAACATTTTAGAAGATTGAAGAAGATTTGACGAAGATTTAACATAATTTAATGATATCAATGAATTAAAAAAATTTCACAAACAATGATTTAAGAACATTTTTGCAAAGATTTCAAAGATTTCATCAAAATTTCCCAGAGATTTAGAAAACACTTCATAAAAATTGCAAGGATTTCAAAGATGTGAAAAAGGTGTGTACACCGAATTTCAAAAATTCCACAAAGATTTGGAACATTTTCAAAGATTTTAAAAAGGTTTCAGAGATTTCAAACGAACAAGAAAGATTTTACAAACAAAGATTAAAGAAAGCTTTCACAAATATTTAAAATTTTACGTAAAAATTACATAAAAGTTCAAAAATATTTTAAAGATTTCAAGGATTTCAAATATTTTACAAAAGATTTCCCAGAAAATTCAAGGAATTTCAACGAATTTAAACAAATTTCAAAAGATTTAAAAGATTTCAAGAATTGCAAAGACGACTTACGTCAGCAAAAAATTAAAAAATTGTTTATTTGTGGTTTTGCTTTTTTCAAACATTGTCGGCCAATAAAAAATGAAATGAATAATTTTTTTATATCGATAAAAAATGTTTTTTTCATTATTTTATGTAAAAAAAAGGAGACATTGATAAAAAAAATTTTTTGAAAAAATTATTAAATTTACATAATTTACATAATGGTGCAGCTTTTCTAAAAATATTAAAAAACAGTTTACTCAAAAATACTATTTCTTTTTCCTAAATTTTCCGAAGTATCTTTGTTTTAGGATCTTCAAATTTACTCAAGAAAAGCTGAAGTCAATGTTATAACTATTAAGCAACATTTTTCACTAAATTAGAGTAAGAAGAAAGTTGTTTATAGTTTATATATATTTAATAATTATGTTATTATATTAATTATAACAAATAATAATAATTACCTAATATTATTATATAATAATTATATTATATATATTTAATTATAACTTATAAAGAATGTTTTATAATGGTTTAAACAAATTAATGAACAAAAGCCATTTCATCGTGATTAAAAATGATTAGTTGTTTGAAATTGATATAGTTTTTATGTGAAATATGAGAGAAATTAATCCTTAATTTCGATTAAATAAGAATAGCTGCTGTTTGAATATTATTTAAACTATTTTTATAAACAAATTAAATTGTTACATTATCTATGAATTGGGTATTCTTTAAAAAAATGGCTTTAAACAATTTAAAAAGTATCTTAATTTGAAAAATATGACAAGAAGGAATAATTGACAAAACATTTATTGGTGATTCCGCAAAAAATTAATATTTATCATGGAAAAATGGTCAAACTGTAAATTTGTTTATAAATATTGTTTAAATATACCACAGTTCTTGTTATATGGACAAATATGACAAGAAGAAGTCACTCGTAAGATATTTTCTAGATTATTCCACGTAAAAACCTATTAATGCAAAAATCTCCAAAATATACTTTTGTTTTTAAAAATTGTTTAAATAATTATCGAACGTCAGCTTTTCTTAACTAATGGCAATTAGGCATTAATTTATTTCATATTTTATATAAAAACTATGAATTTCAAAAAATGTAATTTTCCTTGAGAATCAGGAAAATTTCTTTTTTAAATTAATTTGTTTAAAACATAAAAAATTGTTACTTACTGTAACCTACTGAAAATTGTTGCTTTTACCTTCACAACCGGCGAAAATTATCCACAGTTCTGTTTTCTGAGCTATTTTTAAAGTGCTTTAATTTTTCTAGTCTTATAAGTGCATCTTGAAGGCAAAATGTTGATTTCATAAAAATATACTGCAAAATACTTTAAATTGAGATATTTAAAAAAAAGGGATAACTTTGTGAATAATTAATATTTTAATGGTTCTTGAGCTTGTTTTAAGGGTGTTATTTGACCACAGGTCAAGCTTGGTGCAAAAATGATCGAAAAATTAAAAAATGTGTAAATATGTACTGAAAAAAGTTAAAAAATATATATAATGAATTTCAGTAATATTAAGAAAAATATTATTGTCTTTAATTTTTTAAATTATGTTGTGCGTAAAATTAGTATTTGAAATTTCGTGATATTTTTGTACCAAATTAGGCCCTAGGGTATAATCTAGGAAAAAATGCTAAAAATATCTTAATAATTTATCAAAATTACTGCAAAGATTCTTTTTTAAAATTAGCCATAGAATTATGAAAAATTAGGAACTTTAGCAAAAGCTAAAGTAATTTTGAAAACAAATTTTTTTTGGCAAATCATCATGATACGTGTTGTCCTATTCCCCTTGAAAAACAATATATTCGAGCTAGAAATTTAATTCAGTCTGTAATTGATTTCGCATTTTCAAATTCTATTTATTATTAATCGATCGAAGACCGACTTTTTATAAAATCGGGCAGGTTGACCCTGGCGATTTTTTTACGGGACTGTTTGGGACTCAAATATATTGTTTTCCTGTGTAAAACATGAGAATATTATTTACTTAAAAGCAATTTTTTTACAAAAAAGAAGAAACAAATGAACTTAAGTCTACTTGCATATTGAGTTGAATTGTGACAAAATTTACGAAATTTTTCTTTAAAAAGTTGTGCCTTGACACAAGTTGATTTTCGTTTTGGCAGCTTGTAATGCAATCTACACTTTTTGAAATTCCTTAATGAAACTTAACAATTTTCATTAAATACCAAAATGGTGCGAGTATATTTGTTGAAAAAAATGAAAAAGTGAATTTTCTCAAAAAGAGCACCTTTTATTTTTTATTGTTTTTGTTTTAATATAGAAAAATGTATGTTTTATAAAGTAAAATACATTTTTTTTAAATCAATTCCCTTTTTAAAAATTTTTGGTTTTATGTCTTAAAGAAAGAGAAGAAACAGAAAAACAGAAAAGGGGAAACTAGTAAAAAAGCATATATAAGGCATATAACTTTCGTTAATTTAAAGTTACAGTCCTAAATGTTAAAAAATGCCAAAAACATAATTACAGAAACAAAAAATTTGCAAAGGAGAAAATCGAAATATTTGCCGAAAGTTACAGAAACTATAATAATTCAAAAATTTCCAGTTGACGAAATTCCCCCCAAAAATGAGTTTTTTTTTCTGTAATTTCGGGTTTTTGAAGGTTCTGGTTTCAAAAGTTTGGAAATTTATTTCTGAATTTTTCTAGCTTAAGTAATTTTTTCTTTTCAACTATTTCAAGTTTGTTACTAAATTTTTTCGGCTAATTTTATTTCTTTCGGTATCTTGAAATTTCGGAAATTTTCTAGTTCGATAATTATATTTTCGGTATTTTTCTACATTCGGGATTTTTATTTTTCGGCAAAATTATATTGTCAGCATATTTGATTTTAGCTTCTTTTACAGATACTTTTACACTACGAATCTAAAACAAATAATGAAAAAATCGAAAGTGGCCTTTTTGGAAAAATGCACTTTTTAGTTTTTTTCGAAAAATGAACGCCATTTTGGTAAGGTTTTAAATTTTTCTAATTTCTTTAGGAAATTTGAAACAGTAGATTGCTCTACGAACTTTTCAAACTTTAAAAAAATGTTCGTTAATTTTTTCATAAATCGTGTAAATATCAACTAGTCTTAAGTTCGTTAACAAATTTTTTAGTAAAAAACAAAAAAATATATATATTTGACATATATATTTTGCCTTGAAAAACTATTTATTTCAGCCCAACATAAATCCGTGACATCGCCAGGGTCAGATTTTCCGATTTAATTTGAAATCGACTAGAAAGAGATGAAAGTGAGTTTTTCTAATATAAATTTTCCTGGATGAAGATTTTTTCAGGTAATAGCTGGTAATTGGACTCCTTTGTCGAAAATTTGATCTACTCTCCTTTTTTTAAAGACGCTTTAGATGTTAATCATTATTTTGTAAACATTTTGTCTCTGGGGGTTTTGCATATTTTTGAAATGTGAGTTGTTCCCGAACAAAAGTGTTTGAGATTTAATGATTTTGACTTTCCTGTTTTCTGAGGACTGATGATACTCTTGTATTTATTATTGTTTATTTATGAATGATTCAAGTCATTGTACAAATAAATGAAAAATCCATGTCATAAATGCTGATTGTTTTTCTCTTAAGCTGTACTTTTTTTTAAATACTGCTCTAAACTTGTTTTTATTTAAAAAAATTGTTTAGAGTTTCCGCTAGGCCGTTTCAGGTTGGCAATTTATTTGTTTTAGTTTTTGACATTCGAAATATACCAAAAACGGACTAAAAATTCTTTTATCCGAAGAAAGTATTTCTTATTTTTTAGCGAATAAGCCCTATATTTCGTAAAAAAAAAAATACAAATTTTAAAGAGAATATTCTCTTTATTGAATATATTAAAAATTTTAAATTAATGTGCATTAAACGGTGTAACTTTCTTTGAATTCAAAAGAATTCAAATGAATTGGAAATTTAAAAAAAAATTGTGTTGGTTTGAGTAAATTGGAGGTAACAGAATTCATGATCAATTCATCAAAATCTAAGTAATTGAATATAAGTTGGAAAAAATGAATTCAATAAAATTCTATTGAATTTAAAGGAATGTAAGGGAAATGCATAAAACTACCAAATATTAATTTATTTCTTAAAATTAAGAGTCTTTTTTTTCTCCGTAAAATTTGGGTTGATTCCCTGAATTCTCGAAAATCTCTGGATTCCGTGAAATCCTTGAATATTCGGAAATTTCTTAAATTCTTGAAAATCACTAAGTTCCTTCAATTCTCTCAAATCTTTGAATATTCTGAATTCTTAGAATATACTAAATTTCTGAAATTCCCAGATTTCTCTAAATTGTGTGAAATCCTTGAACTTTCTTGAATATTCGGAATTTCCTAAATTCTTGAAAGTCCCTAACTTCTTGGAATTCTCTGAAATCCTTGATTTTTTTAAATTCCCTAAACTCCATGTAATTTCGGAATTCTTGTAATGTACTAAATTTCTGAAATTCTTTGATCTCTGAATTCCTTGAATACTCGGAATTCCCTAAATTCTTGAAAATGTCTAAGTTTAGCGGGTTGATTGTTCTCGAAATTCTATATCAAATTAGCACAGAGTGAAGCCAATTTGTCAATTTTTGAAGTAGATTTTGCAAAAATACTGTAGATTTTAATGTTTTCTTAAATGTTCAATAACTTTCGAAATATTCAACATTTTTTAATTTTGTTCTCATTTTGAAGCTATTTTTTATCGTATCACCACAGCTAATGAGTATAATTCGAAAGAAATTTCTTATCGAATTGCAAGGACTTGAAGTTGTAACAAAAAAGTTGGAAAAATTTCAATATTCTTTTCGGTAACAAAAATATTTTTGGTGGAATATATGAAACATATAATCATGAAGTTTTAATCAAATTTCCTCAAAATATACATTAATTTAATTTTTATTCTGATTTGCCTACTTCAAATTTTTGCAATTCAAAAAAAAATTTACGATTTATACTCATAAGCGTTTGTGATACACAAGAAAAAATAGCTTCAAAATGAGCCCAAGAACATTGAAAAATGTTAATTATTGCGGAAGTTATTAAAAATTTAAGAAAACATTTAAATTTACACTATTTTGCCATATCTATTTTAAAAATAGGCAAATTGGCTTCACTCTGAGCTCATTTTTTACAGAATCATTCATCAAAAAAGAGGTGTGCTAAAACTTTTGCCGACGCTGGTACTAAATTCCTGAAATTCTTTGATTTTTCAAAATTCCCTAAATTCGTTGAATTCTCTAAAATTCTTGCTTTCTCTAAATTTCCTAAAATCCATGTATATTCATGTGTACCAGCAATTTCTTGAATACTCGGAATTCACTAAAATTCTTGAAAATATCTGAATTCCTTGAATTTTTTTAATTCCCTAAAATCCTTGAATTTTTGGAATTCTTTGAATGTACTAAATTCCTTGAATTCTGTGCAATCCTACAATATCGTAAATTTCTTGAATACTCAGAATTCTGTTTTTCTTTAAAATCTTTAATTTCCTTGATTTCTATAAATTACCTAAATTCCTTAAATTCTCTGAAATCCTTGATTTCTCTAAATTCCTTGAATACCCTGAATTCTTGGAATATACTAAATTCCTGTAAAGCATTTATTTTTCTGAGTTCTATGGAATCCTTAAATTTCATAGAATATTCTGAATTTCCTAAATTGACGAAAATCTCTAAATTCCTTGAATTCTTTGAGATCCTTTATATATCTAAATTCCCTGAAATCTTTAAATATTTGGAATTCTTAGAATGCACTAAACTCCTGAAGTTTCTTGATTTCTCCGAATTCCGTGAAATCCTCAAATATCATAAATTTCTTAGATACTCGGAATTCTGTACATTCTTGAAAATTCTGAATGCTATGAAATGCTTGAATTCTCTAAATTCTCTAAATTCTTGAAAATCTCTAAATTATCTGAAATTATTAATTTCATTAAGAATTTAGTGATTGGAGTTTATCCACACTGTGAGCTTTCTTCGACCGTTAATATCGTTTGTCCTTCCAAACAATAAGTCACTGTTGTGATTAAAATCGATTTTAAAATGTAGTTAGCATTATTTAATTTGGA
>JAAAKG020206960.1:0-22933 GCA_010014905.2 Druon quercuslanigerum | reverse complement strand
TGGATGAAAGCAACTAATACTATGTGTATACTTTTTGTCCACAACTTTATATCTTAAAATGTAAGTCAACTTTATATTTAAAAAAAATTAAAGTAAAAGTACATATTATGCCCGTACTACATTTAATATTTTTTTTAAGCATTTTTGAAAACATTATGTACATAATATTCTAATATATCGACTGTTGTAGTCAGCGTGTGATACACGTGTGCAAAGTTAATGATTCAGAATTTATCTTAAAATACTGCCAACTTGTAAAACTGGAGTGTAAGATGAGTTGGTGCATCAAGTAAATGCTAACAAATATCTAAAATACTGAAAAAATGTTAAAGATTTACTGCTCAAGAATCGCTGCTAAAATAAAAAATTTTTATAACGATTTTACACCAGCAAAATATAGTTTGATGAAAAAACGCCAAGGGGATTTTCTTCTTGATTTTTTCGTAGAATCGACTGGTATAATCATTTTTAAAAAAATTAAATTTTTGAAAATTTCTAATGGTTTGTAACAATTTTACATAATGATATTGGAGTCTGCAGAAAAAACATTATAAAGGTTTTTTCCCCACTTTTTTTGTAGAATCGATTGACACAACTGTTTTTTTTTAAATAAAATTTTCTACAATTTGTTTAATTAATTTGTTATAGACAATTACAAATAACAAAAGGAAAAACAAGTCACCTAAATATTTCTATTTTGTTCATGAAACTTCAATTTTTAACCCAATCGAGCTGATTTTATAAAATTTCTATTGAGAAATAGTAAAAAATAGCAAATTTACCCTTTTGCACAAAAACTGTTATCATAAGGACGCATTTGCAAAAGAAAGATTTTGACATAAATTTTATTACAAAACTCTAAATAGTTCATGAGATATTGAAAAAGAACTGTTTTTAGGGTTGAACTTTTAGGACAATTGTCACCCCTTAAATCGACGAATTAGCACTTAAAAAATACGTTTTTAATATTTTTTGCGTATCGCAAGAAGAAAGAAATCGGTTTGGTAAACCTCGGGACCTTTCCTTGTCAGTCTTTCTACTTGTTAAATGACGTTTCTCGTATCTCGGTGAACAATTTGTTGTTTTTGTAAGAGCAACAAATCTGGTGAAAAGCACAGTTTAGGAATCCTAGATAGGATAGTCGCAAGACAGTCCGAAAAAATGGAAAAAATTCAAGTGGATTAATTATCTATTTGCGAATAGAGACGAACTTTGAAAATTAAAAAATATTAAAAATTGTGGTCAACAGAATTTTTAATGCAAAAAAATATTGTCTCCGGCTTGAATGGAGATATCGAGACGCATCAAGACTTAAATAAAACAGTCCAGTATAGTGATAAAGCTCGGATTATTCCAAAGTCGATAAAATTGTATAGTTACCAGTAAATAGAGTTCGCATAATTTGGACCTTAATGTGTCCATTACCAGGCTGCTCGCAACAGAAAAAATTTGAAAAAAGGGGTCTACTTCTGTACGGTTCCCTTAAAATGGAATTACAACCATATGACCAGGTCTAGTCATGGACCAAGACTCTGAAGTCTGATCTATACTCTGCAGGGAAACGTATAGAAGCACATCCCTTTTTTCAAGTCTTCGCCAATGGGAGCGGCCTGAAAATGGACTGCCGTCATCCTTTTTCTCTTTACCACTTTTCCCTCACGAGATTTTAGCATAGCTCATTGAAGTCCAAATTATGCGAAATCGATTTACAGGCAACTATACCATTTTTGTCCACTTAGTATTGGTTCGAGCTTTATCAGTATACTAAACTCTTTCTTTTAAGCCTTGATCCGTCTCGAACAGCTAAAAGTTGACTTTCAAAACCAGATTTTGAGTTTTCTTGTCACTGAGATAGAGCTACTTTTTCCCAAGTTTCAGGACTTTCTATCCCGATATAAGTACCTTCTAAGGCCCTGAGGACAGTGTTATGTGATTCGAGGGAATACACCTCACTTCACCCGACCATAGCTCTGAAAATATTCACTTAATGGAAAAATGTTGTTTGCAAAAAACTGATTTTTAGCATCTTTTTTCAATATGGTAGAGCAAGCCTCCATTTTCTTTTCGAGCAAATTTAGAATATGGTTTATAACACCAAAATGAACGAAAATTGATACTAACTTTTCCGGATTTAATGCAAGGTAAAAACTACCAAGCGCCTGGACTATACAAGTTCATAAATTGATTGTGAGTTCATTGCAATACATTAATAGATAAATAAACTTCTTAAAGTTTAACATTTCGCTAAATAGTCTCGTATAAAAAAAGGGTCATTCGATTAAATTATTTTACGGGAATTACGTTCTCTGCGCTTCGATTAGCCTCTTAAGCTTAAGGATTTACAAATTTATCTTACAATATAAAAAACAAACTTGACTACAAGCAACGAAATTCAACAACATTGTTCCGTGTTTGCAGGAATTTTTTTGCTTAAAATCACCAAAAAAATATGAAAAGCTATATTTTTCATTAAATGATAATAATTTTAACTTTTAAACAAATTTTAAGTAAGATTTTATGTATAAGAATTATTGTAGTTATTGTATCAAGCAATGGCACTTCGAAAAACTCCTTTTACAACAGGTTTTGATTCAAGGTTTAGGATTTTAAGAATTTTTCAGAATAAAACTATTTTTTATGAAGCTGATGGTTTTCTTCGATTTATTTCAAATCTTATAGATGCAACATATTATTTACTTTCGTTATTCGTAAGACTTTTTGATTCTTTTACTGTCAATATAATTATTATTTCAATTCTAATTTAATTCACTCGTTTTATTTTACTTTAAAATCAGTCGCCATAAGTCACCTTCTAAAATACTACGTATCTGCAGTACTGGATCCTTTCCTTCAATTTCGGAGAGCGATCATAACCCCAAGCCTCCGGAGCTGAGCACAAAAGCTGACTAGACAAAAAAGTCCAAAATAAAAGGAAAACTCTGCTTCTATACCTTCAATGGGCCAGAGACGGCGATCTAAAAGCTGCCTTAAGCTCTAATTTTTTATATGTGGATGGTAGAAAATTCGAGCTTACGGTCGACTTAGCAGCGTTGGAGGCTCTAATCCAGAAACCGAAGTGTACTACGAGTGGGTGTGAACCGTCTGAAAAAGTCAAAATAGGGTATGCGAACCCCGTACGGGGTCAACACCAATCAGTAGACCGAAAATTTTACACAGGTAAATGCTGACAACCATTATACATTAACCAGGAACACCAAGAAGAAAAATTTGAATGGATAAATGAGCGAAATGCATCAGGACTAAACAACAGCACTTCAAACTTCTTCTTCCGGAACTGTCACGGTTTTATAATATTCTTAAATTCAAACTTGGCTGGCGCACAAGCACGCTGAATATAAACTGTAACAAAACCTTGACATATTTATGATGGGAAGAAGACCAACGGGGGACCTTCTCTAACGAATTGTATCTATATTACAGATTCGAGTCTGATTCTGAAAATCAAGATATTTATTATCTCAACTCATACCTCACACCTCAGATGTGTGTATATTCTAAATATTTTATTACTCAAAAACTGAAACTTCGAAGGATTTTTGGATAAGGAAGTTTCGATTTGTTTTTTTTTATTTTATATATAGCCATATAAGTTCGGACACTTGAGACTGCGACACCCTGTATTGTCTTTTTTCAAAAAATTACAATGATAACAGAAAATCCAGTAAATTTAAATACTTTTAAATAAATGATTAAAAAAAATTTAATGTATTTGATTAGACCATACAGTTTAAAGGTAGTCCTTACATATATATAGCAAATATTTTCAAAGAATATATGCATCATGAAGAGAAAAAGCTATCTTGAAAAAAGGAACGTATTCTTGCCTGTTTTGTGTTGAATGACGTAAATATATTTTTCATATAAACAGAATTATTTGGCTGCAAGTTCAGGTGGAGTTAGTTTTATACCGTTATTGCATAAAACAAAAGGGTTCCTGTTGGGACAAATGCAAACGTTCTTAACCTTAAATTTACGAAGAAATTACATTTGCGTCAAGAAACATCGGTTCGTCCCAAGAGGAAATTTGTTGGAGGAAATAGTTATACAAGTATAATCCTCTTAATAATTTTGAAATTTTACTGCAAGTATATTTTAGAATGAATGATACTTTTCGAGAAATTTTTACATAATAGAATTCTTTATAATAACATTTTCTATAATTTTTCAAATGCGATATTAACCAAATTATAACCCTTTTAAATGCACATTGACTACCACCAGGAAATTATGTAAGTTTTACAGATTCAGTAAAATTTATTGACGAGTACTACCATTCTGTGCTTAAAGAGCAGTTAGAAGGTAAGATGGAGGACTTAACAATTATAAAAGAGAAATGGGAAAAGGAGATGAAAGAAGTGAGGGAGAAGGAAGGAGGACTATAGAGAATGGTGGTGTGGGCAAGCAAGAAAAAAGAACCTAAATTATAACAGATGGAAAAAGACATGTAGAAAGAAAAAAAACGGAAAAAAGGCTCGAGAATGTACAGGTCACGTCGCCATGGAGTAGGTGGGAGGGGGACAAGCAGAAAGGGATTTAGAAAATGGTAAAGAACAAGATAAAAAAGAAAGTAGTGGACGCTGGAACGATAAGGTTGAGCTCTTGGCTAGAGAAAGGGTCAAGGCAATGCAGTTAAGAATTGAATGGAAAAGAGAAGGGAGAAAAGGAAAATAATATGATAAGAAGGTCGAAGCTAAGAAGTGGAGAAGAAAGGAAGACAATTTTGATATAATACAAAATAAAATAAGATGAAGAATAATGGCGTTTTTATTGGCAACAATTTGTCGAGGAAAGAAAGAGAGGTAAAAAGAATGATAAACGGAGGAGTAGTAAAGGTGCTGTATTGGAAAGAGGCAGGCATCAAGAAGAAAGATGAGGATTTTCGGAGGTATCTCCAGGAATTCGATGTTGTGGGACAGGTAGGGACGTGAGGAGGGTGTCAGAGTAAAGGAGAAAAACCGGCCTAGTAGGGGGATTATAACGAGAATTAGGGATGGATTGAAGGAACAATTTCATCGCTGATAGAGGATGAATGGTCGCAAATAAGGCCAGTAAAGATAGGCGGGTTGACGTTCCAGTTTGTGACTATGTATAACAGGGATGGAATGGAAAGGATTGAACCAAATGTGGAAGACTTTTTAGCCGAAAGAGAGGAGGGTATGGTGGTACTAGTGTTTTGGAGCAATAGGTGAGTAGATAGTTTTATTGTTTAGAGGAAGATGGGGAGAACTACTTAGAGATTCTAAAAGGGAGTCGAGCACGTTAGTTAGAGGAAGATTCCAAATTTTTGAAAGAAGAGAGCAGTAAGCTAAGAGGCAGAAAGAGAAAATTATTAGAAATTGTCAATCTTCTTTGAAAGCCAATTGGCTTTTCTGAAAAATAGCCCATTCTCTTTTTATAAAATGTTGATATAACCTTGAACTAGTCAAAACTGCAAATCCTATTCGAACTATAGTGATGATATTTATTAGTGAAGAGTGTTAGTTAGTGAAGAGCACTAACATAAAGTATGTTTAATAATATAATTAATTTATTAGATAATTTGAAATTCTTATTTTGCAATTGTAGGAGTAATGAATATATGAAAAGCACAATCCGCTTTATGAAAAAGTTTTATTTTTATTCGAATTTAATTTTTAATAGCTGATTCTACTCCTTAAAAGGTTCTTCATAATTATGGTTATCACTTTCTTACTGAATATTATTTATTCAAATGTTTAATTCAAAATATGACTTACTAAAAATCATTGTACGTATTATTTCTAAATAAAAAAATTCTCATGAAAAAGTGACGAATATAATTGTAGTGTATCATTAAACGAATGTAATGAGCTTTTATAAATAAAAATACAATTCACAATACGCCTTTTGCTTAAGCAGATGCAAAAATACATACATGCTAATAACTACATTTTAAAAAATAGGTGTCACCTAATGTATTTTGTCGTTATTCATGCTTAGATTTCTCTTCTACACTTTTTTCAATAATGAATTAGCCTCGGAATGGCCTTTTAAATTTTGTAAATGAAGTTAAACATTAATGAACTAATCGAAAGTCAAATAACAGAAATAAAGAATTGAGAAGAATGAATTTTGCACGTAATCAAAGAGAGAGAGAAAAAGAATTATGGATTATTGCTAAACAGTTGACCATTTCATACAATTCGATTTTTCAACACAAACAAACTTTCAAACTTCCTAAATTATTTTTAAAAAGTTAGGATAACCTGAGAGAGAATAAACATATAAATCGAAAATAGCAAGGAATTTATTTGTGATGGATATGAATTGTACACAAAAAACCTATAGGATAGACTTGAAAGCGGTTTGGAAAATACTTTACTATAAAATATTGAAATGCTACTCTTGATTTTCATCCTTTTTTAACTTAAAGTTAAAATTAAAGTTAAAGTTGATTGATGCTTCGAATTGTGCTATTAACGATTAAAATTCTGTTAGATTTAAAAATTAGGTTTAAAAATCAATCTGCGGCATAATATAAGGCAATGGCGCTCAGGACAGGCCTTTTGAATTAGCGAAACTGGAGCCATTACATGAACAGTCTGATGAAATTCAAACCGAGATCGAGTTAACCATCGAATCTGACGAAGAGGTTCAAGAGCTTCAAGATAAAACAAAATTTAAAACCACATATTTCGAAGTAGTGTCTCAAGTTAGAGAATTTATTCAACGAAATGAGAAAACCAGATCATCAGCCTCGATTGTTTATACGGAAAGTTCTTCAGGTATGTAATATTTTGTAATTCTTTCAGGACAATAGTCCCTGATAAAGCTCATCGACAATACTAATAACAACTTGCTGACATTAAACTCGCTAAATGAGGACACGGTTATCTGGGAAAAGGTAATCATACAGAGAGAGGGAACAACGGCTGATCTCGATGCCCGGGAAACCGATATTCAAAGAAATGCTAAAGTTCTTAAAAAGTCATTGTAAATATTTGCAACACGTAGCTACAGACAAGCCAGACAAATGAAATGAGTTATCAAAAGGAGGATCTATAAAGACGACACTTCTTACTAATGTAATTCGCTCTATGGAAAATAATTATGTAATGTCAGGCATTGCCATCGTTTGGATCTTGCTCGATTCATGCTCAGAAGTCAATGTCACGACCCAAAATTATGTTAGCGTCTTAAACTTCCGGTTGTATATTCGATGACTTTAAATTCTGGTATATCTAAAAATACTCGAGAACTGCAATATTATACAAGTGTTATGTTTACTTCAAGTGCGACTAAGTATTCCAAACAAATTAATTGTTCAGTCATACAGGATATCTCCAAAGATATGCCAAATCTTCTCATGCGTCGAACTGACTTTGAAATTCCTGACGGACTTTTACTGGCTGATCAAAGCTTAAATAAAACGCGGACTGTGGATCTCTTACTTGAAGTAGGTATTTTCTGAAAACTTCTGTATGCAGGTCAAATTCATCTAAGCAGTGAGCAATCAATTCTGCAGAAGACGCAGCTCGGATGGATTGTTGTAGATTCTATGCAAGTTTTTTTTCTGCTGGGCGAAAACATCGATGACTTCAGCGCATCGTTAAACATGGCGCAAAATACGTTTTTTGCCGTGGATCGTAAATTATCGCAATTTCCAGATTTGCAAGAAAAATTCATTGACTCTCTAGAATATTATAAAGTTGATTGGCACATGGAAGGAATTCTCATCGATGATATAAATAATAATGATATTATCAATTATTATTTAAATTACCTGCGAAATCCTCCGCTTTGGTCTCTTTTGACGAGGTTCAGAAGGTCGGTCCCGTGGTGCAGAATGATTTGTTCTCGATCACATTGCGTTTTTGACATCAACTTGTCTTGTCTGCTGACATCGCACACATGTGTCGATGGTTATGAATCACTGAGAACCAACATAATTTCAAAGAATGTTATGAAGGAAAGATCTAGGAACACACAAAAATGACAACTAGAACCACGGACGGTCCGTGGACAATCCAACCGATTTATTTCTCGAGGAATCAAAGCTGAAAATCCACGAGACAATAATCTGTGGTGGAAGGAACCGACGTGGCTGCGGTAGCCCATAAAAACGTGGCCGATAAATGCGAATTGTACAATTAGTGACCCAAACCTATTGGAGTTCTGGTCTATTGAATGCTATTTATTCAAAATCTTCAGGTATCTATAGAATTTTGAGTTGTTTTCTACCTAAGTGTGGCAAACTAAGGGATCTTGCAAACTCGAAGCAAGTGTCATTTGAAAAAAAAGTGCTTTTTATTTTTATACAAACATCGTAAATGATTTCACGAAGGATGTCAAACAGTAGTTTTATAATCGAAAACTCGATTTTAGATTTTAGAATGTAAGAATACAGTCAGAAGTGTGATAAAAAAAAGTGTTAAGTGTTTGAGAGTTCAACGAGTCCCCTCAGTATATTATGGGTAATTCATCACCAGCGCACTTTCCGCCCCAGCGTCCGTTTATGATATACCGAGTCGATTATGCTGGGCTATATTATCTTATCGACAAACTGCGTGGCCGGAACGTAACTGAGTTTCTCGCCAAGAAAAATGCTAAAATATTTATTCTGAAAACGGTATGAATTTTGTGGAAGCTCATAATGAACTACGCTAATTAGCTGAAATTCTAGAAAGCCGTGACTTTCAACCAGATGTCACTGGTTTCTTAGTAAAAGAAAAAATCTCTTGCGAGATGATTCCTCCCAATTATCGTAACTTTGATGGGCTTTGGGAAGCAACGGTAAAATCCACGAGTAAAGATTTGCGAAGAGTGATAGAAGGCACTCGCCTTTTGTAAGAAGAATTACAGAAATTAATAATCCAAGTCGAGAAATGTCTAAATTCACGTTCCTTATCACCCTTTTCAACCAATCGTAATGATTTAATTCTTTTAACCACTGCTTAGTTTCTAATTAAAGACTTGTTACTATCTATTCCAAAATATGATTTGCGAGACACTCATAGTGGCGTTTTTCCCCAAAAACCTGGAAAAAACTATGCAATCTTTATCAAATTTGCAAAATTCTGTTACACACATGTTTTTGGGGTCGATGATTACTAACCGATGTCCAAAATTCTGAAAAAATTGCGGATCCAGTATGGCAAATAAGTATGCTAAATACATTTTTAACTTTTTTCAAAAATCGGTATAAGGGGGTTTTGAAGGTCGCTGATTATGAAGCCGATGCCAAAAAAAAAATGGCGGATTCATTATGGTGCGCGAGGTCAATGTTCGCCATATTGGATCCATCATTGTTTTAAAAATTGTTGACATTGGATTCGTAATAAGCGAGCTCAAAGCAAAACGCTTGTGCCAAATTTGAAAGGTTTCAAAACTTTATTTAGCATACTCGCTCGACATATTCCATATACCAATATTTAAAAAAATCGTAAATTTATTTAGTATATTCGTCCGCCATATTGAATCCGCTATTTTGTTTTCAGCAATTTCTTTGTGGGATTCGTAATCAGCGATCCAAAATAATCATGAGTATTAGAGTTTGGCCCAAATTATGAACATGTTATTTTTGCGGTTAGCTTTTCGGATTTCATTCCACTGTACGGCGCAAAGAAAGCTCTGCCCCTGCGGTCAAAATAATTACATAACTAGAGATCACACAAAAACAGGCAACTGCGGACAAGATTTATTCGAGATTTTAGATGAAGAATTTAAAGGAAAATATAAAATGCTTTGAAGAGTTGTTAAAATCCGTGGACAAAAAAGTACTTTCGAGATTTAGCAGAAAGTATGATAGAAACAACTTCCAGAGCAGGGTAAAGCTTATTGATATTTTTTGTAAACAAAAAAGGAATATTACTTGATATCAAAACATATTTGCCAAGTGCATACCGTCAGTTTCGCTCTTCATTTGCCTGAATTTGAAAGAGAAACTGCTTTCAAAATGCACATGCACTTGATAATTATTGATTTTTATAGCCCTTGATCGAAGATGTGAATGCCATCTGAACAATAATATGTTATTTAAAACAAAACATTCCACCACAAGATTTTTAACTTTTGACCAGGTTTTTGGGCTAATTCGCCACTGCGACAAGCCTCAAAATCGGCTTACTCGCTACGGGTACCTTCACAATATGTTGCAGAATTTTTGGCAACGTCGGCAGAACGAATATCCCCGCCAACTCCAAAACCGAACCAAATGAGCTCAAACGACAGCCCCTCAGCTTGTACCTAATTGATCAGGAATTACTTTAGATTCCTCAAAAAGTCTGTTTTTTCAAATTGATGTACCTGTTAATTTGTTTAACACGGATAACCGCGGAATATCTCCGGGAGCGGGTGCTAATCTGAAAACACTGCACCCGCTCTCAGCGAAATCGCGGTAAAATATCAGCCGTAAGCACGTCTCACGAGCGTGAGACGAGTGTTTACAGTCGGTGATAGACTGAATGCGATGATCAGGCAAAACTCATGTCTACTCTGAGAACATGGAGCGATCCAAAGACGACCACATTCTGCATTTTGCCCGCAAGTGTCAGCATCTTGTTGAAAAGCAGGGATGCTTTTTAGGCTATTAACAAGTGCACGCTTGGCGCCTCAGAGAGCGCCGATGATAATGGCAAATGGCATAAAAGAGTATGCCGGTTATAACCGTGACAATTCCCATATAACGTCTCTATACCTTTGTTTCTTTTCATTCACGAAGTTAATAAGAACTATATCAGGCCTTGAGTGCGCAACAGAAACAACAGTCGAGAATATGAAATTCCACTATATGCGACACTTCTCATTCTCGAAAATTGACTCAATTTTCCTGGGAGCGTTTAGCTGCGAGATATTAAGGTGATGGTAATAAACCACTCTACAACTCTTAGTGCCGTATTGTGCCTTTCGATGTAGAAAGTTCTTTCATGATTTTGACAACTACATAGTATGTATCCCAGATGTTCGGGGTGTGCATGACACGCTCTTCAGCTACCATTAGGATATCTTGACTCAAAATGTGGTGACGGTATACCAAAGTGGAAATGACACTATCTCGACATACCAAAATCAAACTCTCGATGTCCGACATTTATGCAGAAGATACCGTGCATCCTCTTTTCGAGGGGCTGGTCACGGAAGTTTATCCCTTTTACTTTCTTAATCCGAAGTTTGAGGGAGGGGTGAATACACGAGATAGTTAGGATTTAGTGCATTTTTCTCACCTCTGATATTGAAGTTAAGGCTGAGCGTTTCAGCAACCCCGTCTACTGCTTTAGGCAGAAAATCTCTTTACCCACTTCTTGGTCCTTCCTGGTGTATTGGTCCAGCAATGGCCCTATCTGACAAGTTCTTGTGCGATGTCATCAAGTCTTGGTATTTCCTAACTTTAAGTTATAAATGTTGGCATACATTTATCAATGTCGGAAACTCCAGGAAAATTAGTTTTAAACTTTGCAGGGCCATGAAAGGGCAGACACGGATAGTGATGTATACTTTCTATGTCAATTTGTTTTGAATAAATAAGTTCCAGGCATCTCTGTTGTTTTTGAATTTAAAGATATGAATCTAGAATTTTTAATACAGCGCGTCACAGCTTACTAGTGCGTTCAAACATTAAACTTTAATTAATTAGAGTCAAAACAATGCATCAGTCATTACATTCTTTTTTACATAAGCAAAAGTAACTTTCTTATTGAAAAGAATAGCAAACCTAGTTGAAGAGACCCAATTAGGAAAAGTAACTGTAAACGATTGAATTTTTGTTTAAATTATTCGCAATCGGATCCAATAGCTTTTTCAGGAGAAAAGATATTTTGTGTAATTTTTTAATAATGATTTCTAAACAAAGTTGTCCAAAGTTTTGAAACTTTACTAAATTCTGCTTTGATATAATTATAATAATTTACGCTGATAATACTAGAAACAAGTTATTAGTCAAAGAAAAAGTAGAAAATGACTGGTACTCAAAGTGAAAATCCCAAAACACATGTTTAAAAATATATACACTTTATAAACTAAATCTGATGATATTAGGATGTTATATGTTAATTTAATACGATGCTTAAAACCTCCTGCGATGATGCTGTAGGTTTACAGTTACAAGCGGGCAACCATTGGAGGTGAAAACAGCTCCTCTGGATGTTTCTTAGAACTAGCAGTATTTTTTTAAAAACTTTTACACGGATTAAAATGGTTATAAATTATATCCACAAACTAAGCCAAGTAACTGATGAGATTAGGAGCGGTTTAAGGGATAAATAATGAGAAATATATATATATATATATATATTTTTTTTTTTTACCTATAAGGCTACAATTCTAACTAAGAGCTAGATGTGATGTGTTGTGTGGTTTTGTATGTGCGTGGGTGTGTCGTTGCCATTCCTTAGTGTAATTATTGAGTGCTCGGAACGTGTCGATGTGAACGCGAGAGAGTACTAATGCTATGACGTAAGAGTAAAGAGGGAGAACATAATGGATCGGAACGCGGGATGTCATAAGAATACTTCCCGGAGTGGAGGTCTTAGAATTATCCTCGAGTCGTACCCTGGAAACAGAATGAAAGGGGGCTTCGGGTTAGTTGCAAGTACGGATAGTCGGTAGCCGGGGAACTAGGCCACCTCTCCACGGTCGGTTCTGGTCGGGTATAGTAGAGGAGACTGCCTGGGCCCCGACTCCCCCTGGGGACGGGAGTTTGCCCAGAGAATGCTTTCATTTCTCAGGTACGGATGACGCAGGTAGGCTGTTCAGGGGTACCTGACGCCGACGTAACCTGACCTTGAAGGGCGGCCACAGGGGAACCTGTCGACCGCCAATCAAGTCGGGTACGGGGAACGGGATCTGCGGGGGTTAAGCCGCGGGTAGGTCGGTCAGCAGCATCTGACGCCGACGTAACCTGACCTCGAAGGGTGGCCACAGGGGCATCTGTCGACCGCCGATCAAGTCAGCTACAGGGAGTGGGAGAGATGGCACTAGGCACTAGCTACGTGGCACTAGCTACGTAATACAATGCAGGTTGGAATTTTGCTCTACTCACGTCATCCTTGACGACCATGTGGCGCACTGTGCGATACCGCGGAGCCTTCAGTGGTAGGTTCTCGTCGTGCTTCTGGTTAGACTGGCTGTGGACCTGGTGCGTTTTCTGTTGGCGTAGAGGGACTTAGGGTGATAAAAGATATCACTTCGCTGTGCGTTTGTGGTGCTGGAGGTTCTGGTTGTGGCTTCCAAAAAGTTGGTAGTTTAAACTCAGCGATATTTGTTATGAGTGGATTTTCGGATGATGCCACGCATGATATTTCCTGTTGTTGTCTGGTCCCGCTACTTTTTTGGAGTGGTGTGCTCGCGCTTGCCTTGGTATGTTCGCATAGAGGCCCCACTTCTCTAAATCTTGCGAAATCGTCGCGTTCTGGCACGGTAATGACTCGACGATTTCTCTGCCTGGTCGGACTGGATACGGTAAAGGAGTGGGGGTGCCGGATTTAGTCGGTTTCGTTGTAGTGGGAGACGTGGTTGTATCGGCTAACTTTAACCTTCTTGTTTTTGAGGTCGAAAATTACGCTGAAAATTCGTTTCACGACGGCAAATGGTCCTTCGAATTTTTCTGCCAGCTTCGCGTGGAGGTTATTGACCTTCCTGGATAGTTAGTGCGTCCTTTTTAAACCTTTGTCTACGATTTCGGGTGCCCATTTCCGGCGTTTTAGCTTGTAGTGTCCCTGCTGTTTTTCGAAGTTACTCTCTATGACACTCCGAGCTAGTTCCAGGGCTGTCTGGATGCTTTCGATGAGGTTCTGGAGTTTCTGTTTGCTTGCCAACGCAGTTTCGCGCGCAAGACTTCCTGTTGTGTATAATTTACGCCCGTAATTCAGGTATGTGGGTGCGAACCCGGTTGACGTGCTCGTTGCCGTATTGAAAGCGAATTGCAGCTCTCGTAGATAGAGATCCCGTCTCTTTTGTGATTTCTTCATGTTCTGGGCAATCATCGTTTTGATGACTCTATTTGCTCGTTCTACTGGGTTGCACTGGGGTATGTACGGTGTGTACCCATCCTTGTCTCCTTTTTGAATGACACAGACTTCATGGGGTTGTCTGGACAGGGTCTCTGCTGTCAGGTTGTCAGCTCCGCGGCGGTATTTTACCTCAAAGTCCCATTGGCTTAGTTCCATGACCCAGCGAGCTAGACGGCCTGAAGGGTAATCGATCTTGTCTAGCCATTTCAAGGATAGGTGGTCGGCGAGGACGGTAAAGTGGTAGCCCTCCAAATATTCTCTCATTTTCCATATTCCTTATTTTATGGCGAGGCATTCTAGTTCTGTAGCGGAGTTTATAATTTCTGCCTTATTCACGGATCAGCCAGCGTATGCGATGGTTCGTTCCGACTCATAGTGTTGTTGCGTGAATACGGCTGGAAGTACTTCACTGCTTGCGTCAGTCCGTAGGGTGAATTCTTTGGTCGAATCCGGGCAGGCTAGAATAGGGGCAGACGTAAGCCTTTTCTTTAGTTTTTCGAATTGCTTATTGAATTAATTATTATCGAATTCATTATTTAGTTTGATGAATTTATGGTACCACGATATGAGTCCTAGAAATCGGCGGGCTTCTTTCAGGTTTCTTGGTGAGATCAGATCCTTGATTGCCGCTCCTTTCTCTGGGTCTGTGTGGATGCTCTCTTGGTCCACTACGTGTCCAAGGTACTTTAGTTTGGAGCGAAAAAATTGCACTTTTCTGGGTTTGGAATGAGTTTCGCTGCAAAAAGTCTGTCAAAAACTTTTAGTAGAACTTGAATGTGCTTGTCGATGAAAGGTCGATGGTGCGGCGCGTAGCCCAAATGACATAACGGTAAATTCGAATAGCCTTTTTCCAGGTACGGTGAAGGCGGTGAGTGGTTTGCTTTCCTGGGATCGTACTTCTTTTCCCATGGCTTGTAAGCATCCGAAGAGGAATGCGCCAAGGTGCGTTTCTGAACCATCTGCCAAGAGAGCTATGGTGTCATTTTCTGCTTGTTACCATCCTTGATTTACGCATCGTTGTGCTGTTACGGAGTTGACTTAGGAGCAGACTGATCCTGGGTCTACTAGCGCATTTACAGTGTATGTTCCGATTTTTACCGGGATAAAGATCCTTGCTCTTCGTTTGGTGTTGTGTCCAGGGCCGCGTGTCTTGCAAAGAAAGTCTCTGGAAAGGACGTCGTCGGTACCGCACCAGCAGCAAAACTGTTTGGGTTCTTTTCGGCAGTTTCCTTGGGCGTGGCCTCGTTGTTTGCAGCGCCAGCACACTTCGCAGCGGTTGTTGTTAGGATCGATGGTATAGGTTGGCTGTCTCGGAGGTTTCTATGATGAGCTTCTTCTATCTCTTTGACTCTTTGGATTAGGGCGTCGGGGGTATTCACCTCGGCGAGTCGGATGCGTAGCCGTAGTCCTGGTTTCATGTTGCAGTGCAACATTTCCATTGTCTTTTCGGAGGTGAATCCTCTGCGTCATCTTGTCAATGTTAGAAGAGCTTTTACATAGTTTCGGATTTGTTCGCTGGTTCCTTGGTGTCGGTTGTAAATGTGCTGGTCTAGTTGTCTGTGCTCATGTGAGGAGAGGTGAAATTGCCTCAGTCTCTGTTCTTCGTCGTTCAAAGAGGTGAGATCGGTTGCGCAGTTTCGGTACCATAGCTGGGCGTCACCTCTGAGGAGCTCCGGGAAGCCTTTAAGAATTTGATTGTTGGTAAAACTGTAGCCCTTCTGGAATTCTTTTAGCCTTTCGAGAAACCCGTAGACGTTTTTGCCATCGAAGTGGCAGTTCCACTTTCGCATTTGATCTAAGGTATTGGTCGATATTGTCGATATTGTTGTATTTTTGTATATATATTTGGTTCAACGGCTGCACTAACAGTTGTGACATAGCTTCACCACGTATTTTTTGCAGATTCTATGTCACATTTGGGTGGATTTTTTGAAATATTGGAGTTCAACGTGTAATAACAAATAAATGATGTTCTATGTGTAGTGTAAAATAAACTCTAATGTATTGTTTTATATTCTAACTCAATAGCTACTTTTGTAGATTTTGTATAAGATAGAGTGGATCAAAGAATTCCTTGCACTTGCGCTGTACCGCAGCGTGACAGTTTTGTGCGTTCCATATCTTCCTTCTGCTATATTCCAACAAAAACACAGAACGTGGGAATACTGGAAATGGAAAGGCAGCAGAGTGCATTTAAATAAGTTTATTTACTTTATATAATAGAGATGTTGTAGATTAAAGCACAATTGCTGAAGCAAAAGTTAATCAAGTAAGTTGTCATGATATATTTTTTTATGCTAAAGTAAATTAGAGCTGAAACTTTTACCGTAAAAGTTAAACGTTATGCACCTTTAGGTTAAGCTTACCAATACTATAGCACTACTCTAAAGACATTACTTAATGAAATCTATATAATCATATGCAAATATAAAAAAGATTGCTGTATTAAATAAGCATTCGACATTAATTATGTATTTGTACTTTGTTAAAATGTGTCACCTAATATTGTGCGTTCAGTCTGATCTGCTTCGTATTCACTTTTATTTAGTATTTGAATTTCAGCAATAATTTTGATACTAAAACTGCGTGTTAAGCTTAGATGTTGATTTTTTTGCCACCAATAAAGAGTACTTGCAGTGACAAAAATCACTGGGAGAGTGTTTGGGGCAGTTCTATAAAAATAATAATAAAAGAATTAAAATCTAAGAAATGTACATAAGAATAAAATCAAATTTAAAATTCTATTCAGCGTCTAATAATCAAATCAACGTGCAGAATGAAAAAATGAAACCAAGAATTCCATGACCTTAATTGGAAATCCTCCATAAAATCTTTCGATTGTGATTTGAATAAAGAAAAACCTTATTTTCTCGCTTTCTCATTTCTTTAGTGTTTCTTATTTTTTATTATTATCAAAACACAACAAGAAAAGTTTGTAAAAAATAATCACTAGCGTTTCAGCACTTATGCAGCACCTTATCAAGGCAAGAAAAATGTAAGCAAGTAGAAACAGCAAAGAAACGACAATGCCTAATACCACAGAATCACGTGAGGGTCAAATGCAGACCAATTATGATCATAACTGAAATGTCCGGTAAGGATCAAAACGCAAGTCCGTTATAAACATGCCAGAAATTTTGGTCGTGAACACATGCCGTGAGTAATAGATACCTCCTTTTGTTTTTTAATGTAAAACATTTCAATGCCTTCTTTCTTTCTCTCATTACTATCACCGTGTAAAATTTCTACATTATCCCACTGAAACTCATCATCAACATCAATAAATTTCTTTTTCTGTCTGGCAAAAACACTATTATAATAGAAACCCAACGAAGATCACTTTCGTGTTCCTCTATTGTAGTATTAAGAAGTCTGTTAGTCTCACCCACGCAAATCATCTTACAGATCTTGCAGGTGATCTTGCAGACGAGATAACCTGAAATGGGGTGTATTAACTACACGATAACTTTCAAGATCTGTAAAATGAATTACGTGGGACAGACTAGCAAACTTCTTATTACTAGGATTGTGGAACACAAAAGTGATGTTCGTCTGAGAAGGCTGTATTAAAAGTATTCTGGCAAGTCATTAATAGGATCTTATTGATGTTAATTTCGAGTTTGATTGATATAATGTTAAAATTTTGCATAGTGAAAATAACGACAAAAAGAATTATGGAAATGCTTGATATTAAAAAACAAAAGGAGTGATAGCGATGATAGTTTTCACCGAACGGACGTTAAAAATTGTGAGGTGTCTTAAACCTTAGTTCTTGTTTGAAAATAAACATTCTACAATACATTTTTAGAGACTTTTTATCATCATAAAGCTTACTTCAATTATTAAAAATGAAGAAAATGAATTCTGGTCTATTGTTACTTCACTGCCACCATTTTTTCATTAAACTGGGTCCCAGAGAGAACTTAAAAATTCTCATTTTTCAATACTGCCTCTACTGCATCTCCCAGTAATCTCTTCATTGGTTTTTCGTTTTCAATTAAAAATGATGCAATGATTTTGAAATTAGTTTTTGATAGCATCCAATCTTCTTTATTCAGGGAAATATAACATCGTTGATGAATGCAATACCAGCTTGCTTAGTGCATGAAGAATTTAAAGTATATATTGTCGAAAGCATCATTTAATTCTAAGGTATAAGAGACATTTTGATTTATGTATCTCAAAAAGGATGTCCAGAGATCGGACTGTACCAAAATATCTTTACCATGTTCGTCATTCAGATCAGCCAGATCTTTAGGCTTCAGAAAAACTTGAATGTTCAGGTTTCTCCGGGTTCTGAAGCATCGCTCTTTATCTATTATATACCTGTCCGCGTTTTGTCTTAGCATCGGCTCTCTTTCCCTATTGCCGGCTTGTTCTGGTTGCGGTTGAGTAGACACTTCGCTTATAGAACCCGTTTTCCGGAGTTTCTCGGCTCAGTTTTGCAGTCCTTTATGCGAAGAATGCGAGAGCTCTGGGTGTTTCTCGCACTACAGAGAATGCAGTCGCACCATGTAACCATTTCTTTCAGGGACTATATCAGTATAATAGCACTCCAGCAGTGTCCCTGCTGTGATCACTTGCCTGATCACTACATTTGCCCTTCTAACACTTTTTTATATGATTAACCACTTTCCTATTCCTGTAAAACAGGAAGCATAGGTACAGAAACTCTTTGACCTTATGTACCGCCCTTCCCTTCTCCTTCCAGACTTTCCTGAACACCATTTTCTTATCTGCTTATTCAAGTGACCATATCCTGACTCCACAAAATTTTCTAGGAAATAATAAACATGCTGCTTACAAAAATATTATGAATATAGTGTTAAGAAATTATAGAGAAATGGGATGTCTAAGAAATTATAGATCCATTTTCTTCACTCCGATATTAATTACTTTCCGAAAAATTTGGGAGACTTTAGCGAGGAAGAGGATGAGAGATTTCACCAAGACTTCTAGGATGTCGAAAGAAGGTATCAAGGTTATTAAGACATAAACATGATATAAAATAAGAGAAATACAGAAAATAAAAGATACATATTAAACCAAATCTCTTCTTCGATCTTTCGCCAGTGAACGAACACGTCATTCATAAATTTCTTTTGTTAATGACATCGTATATATAACTTCGTGTCTCTAGGGATCTCTGGGACACTTGGGTATAAATATATCCGAAAGTAAAATTTATTTAAATGACCTTGATCCTGAAGACATATTTTCTAAGAATCATTATCTTGACAACGGTAAAACATGACAAGCTAATAGGTTCAGAAGTTTTAAAGAATGTTTCAGACCTTATTGCGACCTCTAGAGGCCAATGGGATCATTTATTAAAAATATATCCAAAATGTAAAATATCCCGCTATTTCAGAATCTGAGAAACAAAAGATGATATCTCTTGAATTGACGAAGCTGCCCTTCAAAAATTATCTTGATCCTGACGCGTAGGGGTCGTAGGGGCCACAGAATCGTGGTCAGCGCACCTGAAAACGTATTTTATAGGGAGAATTACTTTGATATTAGTAAAACATGAAAAGCTACTAGGTTAAAAAGTTTGAAAGAATGGTTTTGACTCTAATGCGACCTCTATAGGTCACTGGCCCTTGCGGATAAAAATATATCCAAATGTAAAATATCCTGATATTTCAGAATGTAGTAAAAAAATGATATCTGTCGAATTAAAGAAGTTGACCTTCGACTAACCTTCATGCTAACGTGTAGATGTCATAGGGGCCATGGATTCGCGATCAGCTTACCGATAAACATATTATTCACTTGGTTTGGTCGGAGGACTCTTCGATTTTATTATGCGGCCCTGTTTTATCTTCTACATGTCCCCTTTTGTCTTAACACGTCTCAACTCATTTTCCAGATCTTTCAGTGATAATTTCCAGAAACCGCGTCAAGGGTGAATGATTAAAAAAACATATAGAAAGGCAGTACAAATCCTGCTTTCAAAGGTAGTAGGACCATGTATGAGGCAAACCTATTAGGTTTCTATATTGTCTCCTATTAGTCATTTTTACTAGGGATGCCTGCCTTTTTCCTTCTGTCATCCATGAACCGCAAAGTAACTTCCCCCTCGTGTCACAGTGTTTTGCGCCACTGTATCTTTAATTTTAACTTTACTTTCCGACATAAGGCTTTTTGAACTTTATACTTCAATCGTTATTTATTATAGTAACGCATTAGACTACTGAAGTCGTTATTCCGTATAATAACGCGTCGAACCACTGGTGCCACCTTCCGTCCCGTTTTTTGTACGTCCGTTTTGTTGTTGGCACGTCTTTCGTCATCACAAGAAGGTCGCACGAAGTGCCAATTATCCTGACAACGCTAAACCACGGATTGCCAGGAAGAAAACGAATGATAATTGCCCTTTCATCATAATAACCATCACGGCAAGGTAGAATAAAAAACTTCAATTATTTGATGGCACTCTTCGTGTCTCGTCGGAACATATAGCACATAAAGTTGGGTCTTTTGGTTGCATAAGGGATTTCAGATATAAGGTGGACGGCAAAGCCACAGGAACAGAAAACTGATGACTCAGGAAATTGATAATACATCTCAAATTTCAAAAATTCGTATTTCGCTTTAAGCAATAATTTAAATTCATTTTTTTGTATCAACAATTCATATTTATATTTAAGAATAATTTTATTGATATTCTTAGTTTCAAATATTTTTAAAAATGCAATGCTTTAAGAAAAAAGGTTGAAGCCAGGTCTTAACGAGGCGAACGCTGTGTTAGTCGCCGCGGGCTCTCCACTCATGAAAAAGTAACCAGCGTACTTCATAGCTATTTTTACTATAGCGCTACATCACCCTGCTACCATACTTTCTTCCGTACTTCCCTCGCAAGCTTATTTCTCCATAAGCCTACCTGTTACCTCTACACAGCTGCCAACCTCTCAGCTTGCACAAAATAGTCTCAATCTCCCAAAATTTTACAGAACTTTTCACTTTAATTATTTCCAACATATAAAAACGTTCACTCACAAAATCCTCTCGCATACTTCTTTATCACTGACCTCAAATTCTACTGCAAACTCACTAAAATTAGTACCACTTAATTACCACTTCCTGACACATTCATACCGGAAACGAAAAACCTGGCTTTTTCAGTTAACTAAACATTTCTTTGAAAACAATTTTTTTTTATTTATTTTTAAACCGTTAATTATTTAATTTTAAATAATTATCTACCTTACCCTAATTAAAAACTAGACAAAAAGTTGAAAATTTCAGAAAAAACTGCAACTTTCTAGCATTATTCAAATTTAATTTTATTAGCAATTATAATAGATTACTTAAACAATTAATTTTTCAACTTAAAATAATTATTAACTTTTTAAACAATTGCTAGAAGCATATAAATATGGGCATGCAGTAATATTTCATGTGTTAGCAACAATTTTCTGTTTATTCGAATTCTAAAGCGCATTGATATGAGAAAACTTGGGTTTCAATGACTTTTTCTGTTTATACAGTAAGGACGTTTACTTAGTAGTCATAGTAGTAGTCTGCATACAATGCAACTCATTGTGCATCTGTGTAATGCAAAAAAGTATTACATAGGCGATTTTAATTCGGTTTCCAAATCCCCCGCGCTCGAGATCGTATAATCTAATTATGAAAGAAGGTTATGTTCCCCAGGGTTCAAAGCGCATTTTAAATAAATAATTAGTCATAAATTTAAAAACAAGCCTACCACAACATTAAAAAGAGTTCACAAATACTGTTGGGATGCGCATTACGTGTTTTTTTTAAATTGGAGTTGGTTTTCACTAATGTAACGGTACATGATTGACATTTGTCGTTTAACAAGTGCAAAAGTCTATGTACTTCGAACTTAATTAATTAATTAAATTGAATATCGGCAGGTTGTAAGTAATTAATTGGTAATAAAATCGGCTGTGTTACTTATTGAATTAAATATGGGAATGAAACGCATTTGACGACAAGCGTATCGGTACATATCATCAACTCTAAGTGTCATTTTTTTTAATAATCACTGCAAGTACTATTGCTCGGATTAATTTATGTTTATAACAAATTTGAAATATACCAATTAATGCACTATATCATGGAGGAACAACAGCTATTTACTTTAAACATGTAATATATCGTAAGTTCAATTCAATTCTTAATATTTTCTTATTTAGAATTTTTTTTCTGTTTCAAATCTTCACGCATTTATAAACATAGCTGTTGCTACAAAAATGTCATTCGTATGTTTATAAAAATTGCAACGATGAATCTGCAAATCAAATTATCAGAGTAAAGAAGCGGCGGATAATTAAAATACGAAAGAAGCATCTCATTTCAAATAAATATTGCTACTAAATCTTTTTTATTAATCAAGATATAATTTATCTTTTAATTATTACATAATAAATACAGATATTACTAGAATTGCAACGATGAATCTGCGAATCAAATGATGAGAGTTAAGGACATGTGACACTCAAATCCCCCGACCAAGCCAGTCCCAAGATAGAAATTTTTTCCCACATTTAAAAATTAAAGTTAAAAAAAAGCGGAAAAATTTTGAGGGGTTATTAATCAACGTAAATGGAATGTGTATAGCAAAGCGTGGAGTCGGGAAAAGAAATAAAAAAATGTATAAAAATAATAATTGTCGTTAAATATGTTCTATTTTACCGGTAACAACTGCCGTGTCGCTAACTAGATTTTTTTTTATCCTGGCAAAAGGTGGCACTAGAGCTGGAATTTTGTATTTAGTACTTTTCTCATGCACATTCAATTCAAAGTAATCGTAACCTAAAATCTCAACTCCATTTTAGATAATTTGGCGGTAAATTCAAATTTTGATAGATCAGAATAAAAAATTGTAATTGTTCCGACGTTGTATACCTAACTGAATATTTTAAGATTATAGTTCTATTTTCTAAATCACTGAAAAGCTGCCGTCTTTTAAGGTT